>PVJH01017404.1:0-47876 GCA_004026705.1 Nesogale talazaci | reverse complement strand
TTTCCTGGAGTCACAAAACCCAATTCGAGAGCCCCACCCTTCCCTGAGTCACCTCCACTCACCAATCTTCAGGAGCTCTGGGCGTGGGCTTCCTATCTGGCCGCCATCATCCCGCCATCCCCCTGGGTTTGCCTTTTTTTTTCTTGTTTGTTTCTTTTCTTTTTTTTTTTTGGCATCACTGCCTTTGGTGGTCGTGGCCGCTACCCAGTGCTGCTCCTGAGAGCTGCCACTGGATTTGAACCGCCAAGCCCACAGGCCATAGTCCAGCATTCAACCACTTACGCCCCCGGGGATCAGCCCTAGGTTGCCTTTTTTGGTACATATTGTTACCTCTGCAGGTCTGTCTAGATAAGATAGGCTGGATGAACAGTCTGGAGGCGAAAACGACAGGACTGATGGTTCCAGGGGGGTGGGTGGGGGCGGCATGGGAGAAGGGGAGGAGGAGGAAAGGAGGTTGATCAAGAGTAATGTAACAAAGAGAAAATACTGAAACCCAAATGGAGGCCAAGCATAATAGTGCGATAAGAGGAAAGTAAAAGGAAATAGAGGAAAGAACTGGGTGGGTGGGTAGGGGGGGCAAGGGCATTTATAGAGGTTTAAATACAGGTATGTACACAGGTGCATATATTTATATATGATGATGGGGAAATAGATCAACAAACATATACTTATAGGGTTAGCAGTAGGACAGCAGATGGGCATTGGACCTCCACTCAAGTACTTCTTCAGTGCAAGAACATTTTGTTCTATTAAATTGGCATTCCATGATGTGCACCTCTCCGACACGATTACTGAAAACAAGTGTGTGCATGAGCAAATGTGGTGAAGAAAGCTGATGGTGCCTTGCTATCAAAAGGTATAGCATCTGGGGTCTTAAAGGCTTGAGTAAACAATCAGCCATCCAGCTCAGAAGCAACAAAGTCCACATGGAAGAAGCACACCAGCCTGTGTGACCATGAGGTGTCCAAGGAATCCGATATCAGGCAATGAAGAACTAATAATTATATCAATATAAATGAGGGGGAGCACAGATTGGGGACCCAAAGTCCATCCATAGGTGAAGCAACATTCTCTTACAGAGGAGTTGCAGGGAGGAGATGAGCCAGTCAACGCACAGTGTAGTAACAATGAAATATGCAACTTTCCTCCAGTTCTCAAATGCTTCCTGCCATCCACTATCATGATCCTAATTCTACCAGACAAATCTAGCTAGACCAGAGGATGTACACTGGAGTCAGAAACATGGGGAGTTTAGGATAGATGATCCCTTCAGGACCAGTGGTGGGATTGGTGATACTGGGAGGGTGGAGGGATGGTGGAATAGAAAGGGGGAACTGATTTCAGGGATCTACATATAACCTCCTCTCTGGGGTACAGACAACAGGGAAGTGAGTGAAGGGACACATTGGACAGTGTACAATATGAAAAAGTAATAATAATTTGTAAATTATTAAGGGTTCATGGGGGAGGGGGATGAAGGGAAGGGAAAAATGGAGGGCTGATATTGGGGACCTAGGTGGAGGGAGGATGTTTTGGGAGTGATGATGGCAGCAAGTGTGCAAATGTGGCTTGCATACAATTGATGTATGTATGGATCGTGATGGGAGTTGTATGAGCATCCAATCAAATGATTTATTTTGGGGAAAGAAGGGAAGAGAAGCTTATACCAGAGGCTCAAGTAGAAAATATTAGAAAATGAATATGGTGGCATGTGTGCAAATGTGCTTGATACAGCTGATGTATTGGATGTTTTAATAACTGTAAGAGCCCCCAGTAAAATCATTGGGAAAAAAGAGAAAAGGATGCCAGTCAAAGACACAGAGCAAAAAACCCTAATGCGAATGAGGGGTGGGGATGGGGGTGTGGGGAGTAGAGGCCCAAAGTCAATCTGTAAGCAATTGGTTATCCTCTTACAGAAGATTCATGGGGAGAAGACAGGGTGCAGTTCAGCATCTGTGAAACACACATCTTTCCACTGGTTCTTTAATGCTTCTTCCCCCTTGGTCCTACCCACTATCATGACCCCAATTCTACCATACAAATCCGGGTGTACCAGAACATGAACATAGGCACAGATAAGAGCTGAAAACACAGAGAATACAGAACAGATAAACTCCTCGGGACCAGTATTGAGAGTAGCCATACCAGTAGGGGTAGGGGAAAGTAGAGGGAGAAAGGGAGAACTGATCATAATGACCTATAACCTCCTCCTACAACAGTGGAAAACTGTCAAGGGGGTAGTAAAGGGAGACATCAGACAGTGCAAGACATGCAAAAATAACAATAATTTATAAATTATCAAGGACTCATGAGGGAGGGAAAGAAGGAGGGGGAAAATAAGGAGCTGATACCCAGGGCTTAAGCAGTAAGCAAATGTTTCGAGAACGATGACGGCAACAAATGTACATATGTGCTTGACAAACAATGGATGGATGTCTGGATTGTGATGAGCCCCCAATAAAATGATTTCTTAATAAAAGAAGAAGCAGCTGTGCTGCCATTCACTTGTTAATTTTGAAGATCACAATATGCTAATTGCCTAAGCTTGCTTGCCCTATAAAACTGGAAAAAAACAAAACCCACCCCACCCCAAAAAAGATGTAACTACTGACACAACATATGTATGTATGTATGTATACATTATGATTAGAGCTGTATGAGTCCCCAATAAAATGATTTTTAAGAAAAAAAACCCAAAAACCAAAAAACAAAAAAAAAAAAAATAAAAGAAGAAAAGAAAAGCTTGCCAGAATTTACATCTATTTTTTTTCCTATATATCTCTCCATAGAATTACTCTTACAGGTTAGTCCTAATTTGCTCATCTCATTAATTTTTTTTGTTAGCAAAATGCTGACTGTGATGTTAATGAAATTCTTGTCAGTAGTTTTGACTTTCATTATTTGAACTGAGTAATTGTCATATGCATTTCAGTAGCCATCCTGATTTAAAGATGCAACTTAATTATTTAAAATTTAAATAACAGTGTCAAAGCTGAAACAATCTAACCCAGATGATTTTCCAACGTATGTACAGGTGACACAAAAGTTAAGTACACTGTGGCCAACTGCAGGTTAGTGGTTCCGACTCTTATAGCAGTTCTGCTGGAGAAGGACTTGGTGATCTGCCTCTGTAAAGATTACAGCCAAGAAAACTGCACAGGGACATTTGATTCTGTCACTCTTACAGGTTAGTATAGTGAGTGTTGGAATAAGCACAGCTAGCAGTCAACTGGAGTGGGCTCCATCGCATCCCACAAGTACGACATGAGTCACTGGACTGTACAAGTGATGAATGCTCTTTATTGCTAAGTGCAAGGTTGGATATTTGAGGACACCTCGAGGCACTTTGGAAGAACTATTCTCCAGAAATCAACTATTGTGAACTTTATGAGAACTGTTCTACTCTCACACATATGGGATTGCCATGTGTTGGAAACAACTCGACAGAAATGCTCTGATCCTCATCTTGGTTCCATTTTAGGGTGCACGGTCTTCCACTGTGGGTGTGCATCAGAGTTCCTTTATCCATTTTTCTACTGATGGCTATTTGGGTTGTTTACAGCTTCTTGCTCTTGTGAACTGTGGGGCAGCGAATCTGGGAGAGCATTTGTCTGTTCATGTTCTGTTTCTTATTTCTTTGCGGTATTGCTGGCTCATCTGGTATTTCTATTCCCAGTTGTTTTAGGTAGCACCATATCACTGTCCACAATGGTTCTATCTGCTGACAAGTCTACCAGCAGTGTATAAAGAGTTCTAATCTGTCCAATACCTCTCCAGCATTTGTTCTTTTCTGATTTTAAAATTTTTCTCTGTTGTGGGTGTAAGGTTCTATCTCATCATTGTTTTGATTTATAACTCCTGGGTGGATTGTGATCATGAGCATTTTTTTCATGTGTTTGTTAGCCATTTGAGTGCCATTTCTGGTGAACTATTTGTTTGTATCCTTTGCTTGCATTTAATTGGAGTATTGTTTTTTCCTATTGAGGTATCACAGAATTTTATACACTTTAGTAATTAGTACCCTGTCCATTGTGTTGTTACTAAATATATTCCCACTAAGGTTTTTGTTTCATTATTTTGATGAAGATGTTCGATGTGCTCAAGTATTTTATTTCTAGTAAGTCCCAATCATAGATTTTATTTTCCATTGTGTGTGTTTCATTGGTGTGTGTGTGTGTGCTTCCTTTATTATACTTGGCATTCTATGTATGCCCTACAATAGGGCTTTCAAGTTTTTCCCACTTTTCTCATGATGATCCCTTTAGCTCTGGGTTTTACATTTATGTCTATAATCCATTCTGAATGTATTTTTTGTTCACAGGTTGAGAAATGGGTCGTTTCATTCTTTTGCATATGGACATTCAGTTTTCCAATTGAAGAGGGGTATACCTTTTCTATTAAATGCATTTTGGTCCTTTGTCAAAAATCAGTTGCCTGAAGGTGGATGCAGTTATTTCTAGTCTGTCCTTTGGCCTAAGTCTCTATCATTGTACCTGTGTCAGACTGTCTTGACATCTGTGGTAGGCCATAATTCTAATGTTAACCATAACCCTGAGATTAAAAGAAAAACACTTGGCTTCTTAAATTGGCTTCTGATGCTGCATCATTGCCAATATTGCCATTCTTTTTTTTCATACTGCTCCAATTCCTGTACTTACTCTTCATATTTATCAAGTAGATTTGAACATGTGGTGACTTATTAGAAACCTCATGTAGTTTATTCCAATTATGCGATTTCCACAGATTCTTTTCTTCTCTTGGGAAACAAAAGATCAGTTCTACATAAGACTATGTGAGTAACATCTCTCTTTCGCAAACAAAGAATTTTCTTCTAAGAGAACTAAGTAATAAAGGGAAACATGCCTAGAAAGCACTCCTTGACGTCTTTGTGGCGTAAGAGTACATAGAAGACCCAGTCTAAATTCCCAGAGAGTCAGAGACTGGAAACAGATGCTGTTTTAAAAAATGACTATTTTAATCATAATTCAGAACTTCCAACGGGAAAATACACTGTGGATCAATCATAAACCTCAGGATGTAGACTTATTTTTATACTTACCACAAAAAGGATTTGTAATTGAATTTGTAGTCACAAGCTGCTCTGTGGGAGAAAGCTGTCGCAATGTGTTACATCAAAGTTTAGAAGTGAGCCGGAATCAATTCCAGAGGCACCGTTCCAATAAAGACCGAAATCCTTCCAGCATTTTTTGCTACTAAGATGATGTATTTGTGAGACAGTCCTGGCTAAGGAACTCTTCTTCCTGCCTTCCTCATAAATCTTCCCCCCTTAAATTATGGTGTGTGTGTGTGTGTGTGTGTGTACAAACACTTGACAGTTCACTAGTGTTCACATACGCAGTTCAGTAACACATTTATTGTGTTGTTTAACCATTACCCTTAACTGCTCCCCAACCTCTAAGTCCTCAGGTGCACATCTTTGAGCTATTTTCTTGTTTGGTCTAATAAAGTCATACATACATACATATTTAATGTTTCTTCATCTTATTCTTATTGTTGATGATGTGCTTTTGTCTCAAAAGTCTGAAGAAAGAGAAATAGCAATGATTCCTTTAAAAGACTAAGATGGGCCTGCCTTTCTGCTGCTGGGGAAAATGATGACAAGGCAATGATTGCCAAGAGTTTGGAAGCAGGAGGTGAACTTACCATCCTCAGGATCTGCCAGGATGATCATCTGGTGGTGGGGAATTTGGCTCCAAGCTTTCCTCCCACTGGCAAGCTCAGTGAGATGCGAAAGGATCCCTCCTCTTCATGAGGGGCATCATCAATGATCACCACCCAGCAGCTCTTCTCAGTCTCCGCCTTACCAAAGAGGAGGAGGCTGGTGTGGTCTTCTGGATGTGAGATGTACTCAGAGAAAAGCAAGAACTTGGAAGGAATTATGCCTTTGGCAGAACCTACATTGATATAAGAAACAACAGTGGAGATAAGAAAGAATTGAAATCTCACAGCTGAAACCTGTTCCCTGTTCAAACTATTTCTAGACCATTAATAGTTAAATGATAAGGCATGCTATCTGCACCTTAGCCACTGATATCAATATTGTAATTAGAAGGCTTTAAAAAGAGATGCTTGTATTTTTGCATGGTCAAGATGTGTAAGATGTGACAGTGATAGCTCAGTGGTAGACCTTGAGAGACCTGGATTCAATTTCTGGCCAATATGCCAGCAAGTGGAGCCACCACTCATCAGCTGGCAGAGGGTTGTGTGTTCAACACGATGCTGAACAGACATCAGTGGAATTTCTAGACTAAGAAGAAAGGCCTGGTGATCTACTTCTGACCCCCAAAAAAACAAGTCCACAAAAAGCCTATGGATAATAAGTGTTGTGCAGAGTCTCAATAAATTAGGGACTGATTCCCTAGCAGCTAGCAACAAGAATGTTGAATAGCTTGTCAAGAGTAGGGAGTAAATGAAGAAAAGGATCAAATTATTCTGGAGCTGATTCTAAGTGTTGTACATGGAAAAGCTGAGATGCCGAGAAATTGAGACCAGGTGGTCTCTACCATGATACTGACACAGCTTCTTCCCCTTGCCCCCTCCCTTCTAAGCAGTAGCCACAGTGGTAAGGCTGTGACTTATCACAGCTTATCACAGTGTCCAGCTTATCACTGTTGAGTCGCTTCTGATCCATAGGCTTCCAAATACAGGATTTCTGAGGCTGTAACTCTTGCTGGGAGCAGGTAGCCTCATCTTTCTCTTGGGGTGTAGCTGGTGTTTTGACCTTGTGGCTACTAGCGCCCAACGATTCCACTACAGTGCCTTCAGGAATGGCTTCTATTGAACCTGACACCAGCCCCTTTCTGACAAAAGTTTCTTAAATTACACTATAGTAGAGTCACAAATAGAAATTATTTGTTACTTTACTAGGGAAGTAGGTTTCAAAAATTTTAGTTTAGGTTCCATGTACTTTAAAATCTATTCTAATAATTTATGTACATTAGAATTCATCAACTTATGCACAATTTAACAAATTTTGATAAATACATTGTTTATATATCTACAAGCAGAGGAGCTCACAACAGCGAAGGTCAGCAGTTCAAGACCACCCGTTACTCCGTAAGAGAAAAATGAGACTTTCTACTCTCATAAAGAGTTACAGTCTCAGAAATTCACAGAGGCAGTTCTACCCCATGCTACAAGGTCACAATGAGTCAGCATTGATTTGATGGCTATGAGTTTGGTTTGATTTTATAATTATAGAACATTTTTGAACCTCACCAATAATTGACTTGTATTTTCTTAACATCTATGCCCCTTTTCCTTTCATAGCCCCAGACAAGCACAGCTTTTTGTGACTATTGACATGTCTTCTTGAGAATTTCAGATTCTCGTGGGAACTGAGGTGTAAACTGGATGCTAGTGAGCTGGTTTGGACTCAGTGGTCTTATGTACAAGCATCACCCAATCCTGTGCCACCCTCACAATTTCAGTGGAATCATACAGTACACCATCTTTAGTGTCTGTTTTCTTTCACTTAGCCTAATGCTTTTGAGATTCACTCAGGCTGCTATAGCTTTAGCTGCTATAGCTATTGCTTTTTTTTATTGTTGAGTGGTGGTCAGACAGTTCTCAACACAACCCAACAGCCTTCTTTACCTATTCCTACACCAAGTGGACGCTTGACTTCTCTGTTAGGTTTAGCAATCTATTGCAATGGCTACATAGACCTCACAGATAATGTGCATAATTATGAGTATTTATTAGAGAAATTAAAAGATCACCACAAGTCAGGGGCAGTAAAAAATAGGGAGGCAGTCATTTGCTCTACAGCAGCGCCCCCCCTCAGCCACAGCCAAGTCTCTCTCTGGTCCATAGCCTTCTATTTACATGGTTCCTTGTCTTCTGCCTGTCACCCCACTTCACTGATTCATGGTCTCTGCTGCAGGTGGTTCCTTTGCTCTGTTTCAAGGTCTCTGTGCCATGGCCTCCAGTGTCTCTGGTCTTGGCCTTCCCCACTTTAGGTAGGGATCCCAAATGTGTTCTGTTGATGATTCTTCTTCCTTGATGGCCCCAGGATTCTCTCCCTTTTTGCTTCTCAGACAGCTGTCTTATACATAGAAATATGGCTTTGATAGAGTCATGGCTTTTTGTCTCTCAGCAGAACAAACCTCCAAGGAAACAAATGGTGGTGACTTGAGTCACACTGTGTAGCAAAGTGAAGACTCAGAATACATCCTACCTTAAACCTGTGCACTAACATAAGAGAGCTCCCCCTCCAAAATGGGACTATAACCACAGGCATAGAGGTTAGAACTTACAATGCATTATAAAATGGATCATGGGTAGTAGACTCTCATTAAGAAATTTCATTTGACCACAGGGTCCAAAGAAGATGCTACACTCCCGGGTCTTCTTTATGGATGGTAGTGAGATCACTCTTTCCTACTTCTGGGATGACTCATTTAAAATCCAGCTGGATGGACAACTGAACATCAAAGTTTTTACAATCCCAATGAACTCTGTTAACCATGACTCACAGCTGAAGCATGTAACACCAGTAAATATTCCATCCTTTCTTACTCAGACCCATCAGAAAAAGGAGTTTTATGGGAGTGACTATGGTTAGAAGAGCCACAGTAAATAATTTTTGAGTGGAATCATTTGAACTTATTTTGTGACAAATAAGTCACTGCAGAATCTTATTCAATCTTATGGCACTACAAAATCCTATTCATGATGGAGTTCTCTGAGCTCACATGAGAGGCTGGCTTTTAACATGCCAGAGACAACCACTAGCTGTATCACTACATGTTAGAGGCAAGCATTCCCTACTAAATGAGGAGGGACCTAGGTAGCAATACAGACAGGCCCACAGGATGAGATGAATTATTTTTCTTGTTGTTGTTCAGGGAGATTGCCTGTGAACCAGGACACAACAAAAAAGAAGAAAAATGGTCATAACATTTTATAACAATCAGATTAAATTAAAAATGAAAGGCATTTGGAATATAATAAAACCAGGAATGATTTATTTGCTATTATTTATTTAAGATCTAGACATTTGAAAAGGACTAGACTTTGGAAAATACACCATTTGTTTTCCTTATTGTGAGGAATACACACTGTTGGTTTGGTAGGCACTGGAACAAAAAAAACCCCTCAAGCCCCACTAAATATGTGTCTCAAAACTGTGTGTTTACTGCTTCAGGGAAATATCAAAGAAGTTCTACACTGGACCCACATACTAAATATCTAATGAATTCTCTTTTCCAATGCATTTCACTTAATGATATAATGAAAAAAAATTTTTTTATCATGGGCTTATTAGGCTTGTCTGTTTTTCTGTGCTTTTTCTTTTAGCTAACTATTTTACTGATTGATATGGTAGTTGCTCAGTGCTATTAATTTGGCTCTAAATCACAGTGATCGTATGTCTAATATCATTCCTTCTGCTGCCAGTCTTGTGTTATCCTCACAATTGTTCATCTGTCTGAACCAAGGATTGCAATCCCAGTGCCAGTCCATCTCACTGAGCATCTTCATGTTTTTTGCTTTTCGAAGAAAGAGTTCTTTCTCCAGTGAATGGTCTTTCATGATCATATGCCACAGAATAAAGTCAAATGTGAGAAGATCTTAAAAACAGAGAAAAGATACTCGGTAAAGAATGACTTTTAGGGGCTGAGCCCCGGTGGCGTAGTGGTTGTGCACAGGACTGCGGCCCACTGGGATGGAGGTTCAATTCCAGCTCACAGGAGCAAAGGCTGGGCCTCCTACTCTTATCACCAGAGGGCAGTGATGCCTAAAAAAACTTAAAAAAATGATTTTTACACTAAGAGCAGGCTTCTTAACCACAACATTGGAAATGAGAAGCTGAAATCATAATCCCAAAATATAGGGAGAAAAATACCTGCCTATACCAACCTAGAATTTCAAGAATGAGGGTTGAAATACAGACAGTTTGCAAAACAAATACCAGAGAACTTATTTAGCCTCAGCAGACTTACAGAGAAAGGACAGCTAGAGCATTCTTCTAAAAGAGTAAAAGTGACCCCAAACACCTCCCCACCCAACCAAGGGGCACGGCATAACTTCTAGTTCACTGTAGATGAATAACCAGACAAGGTGGATGAGTTTTAAGAAGGGCAGAAAGGAGAACGTCTTCCACCTGTGCTTGGTGCCATCTTGGAATCCTACTTTCCACCTTCTTAGCAAGACTGTCCATTCTGAGAAGTGGGGCTGGGTTTGTGGTTCACCACATGGGCCTTTCATCTTGAAAAGGTTAATCAGTGAAAACCTCAACCTATTTGACTTGAGGCTGACTGAAAACCGCAAGATAATTCCTGTCCACTTGGTTTTAGGTTCTGGGGTTTGCTCTTCATTGGCTGCTTCTTTCAATCAGAGTAGCTTCCTGACAAAGCAAGCAACTCCTGGGAAGAAAAAGAAAGATGATATCTACCTAGAGAGTCAAACAGGACCAACCAAACAAAAATCAGAGCAAAGAGGCAGCATCAGGACAGAAGGAACACTCATTAGTTACCTGGAATGTATACCACCTGTAGCAAAGACACACCTGTGCTTCCAAAAGTGAAGATGATTTGAAAGGCTTCCTATGCTGAATATAAAGTAAACAAATATCCTCCCACTTGGTCTCATAAGCAAAATGATGAAAAATGATGAAGGAAGGTCAATGATTTCAATCTACTCAGATCAATAATCATTGTCCATGGGACCTGAACAAATCAAAGGATATATTACATTGGGAAAATCTGTGGCAAGGGAACCTCTTTAAGGTATCAAAAATGGTAAAGATCAATTTGATGACTAAAAGGAGCCTGGTCCCAAGTATGCTTTTTCAGTTACCCGATTTCATATGAAAACTGAACAAGGAAGAAGGAAGATGGAAAAATTAACATATTAGAATGGTAGTGTTGCTAAAGACTATGGAATACACCATGGATCACCAGAAAAATGAACATTTTCTAGGACTTACAATGTGGCAGTCACTAAAACTGGTTTAAATTTGAGGACTAAGAGTGTAGAGATGGAGTCTAGCCAGTCAACGTGGAGATAGCCAATGAGGCCTCTGCATGGGAATGGCCTTCTCTGAGAATTCTAAGAAAATGTGGTAATTCCTTCTTGGAGGTGGCAGACACTGTCCCACTCACTTCCTTGGGGACTCTCTACTGACAAGGCTTACTTCCTGTGACACATCCCGGAGAAGAAGCCACATGGACCTACCCTAGTGCCCTGAGCTGGACGAGCTACATGGATGCAACCAGACTTCTGAAGCCGGAGAAGCCACTTGGAGATGCCTGCCAATGCTGAGATGTTTACAATGCCACTGGATCAAAAAGCATTCTACCCATATGGCTTGTGATCCTCTTGCATTTGGAGTCTTTGCAGGCATTTCATGAGTCTGAAGAATATTTTATAGACTAGTATCAGACATATGGGCTAATATCAGACTTGTGGGTTTGGACTGGACTGGGTTGGAATGCTTTCTTCATGTACAATTACCTTTTCTATAAAACTCTCTCTTACACACACATGAGTGTTTATGAACTTGTTTCTCTAGTCTACTTGAACTAGCACATACAGTTAGATTACTTCTTAGAAGAAGGATAAACAGACTTGGTTGTGCTTTTTTTGAACATTTCATCAGGATCTATCAATTGCTAGAAATGGACATCAAGCTTGATTAAGTAGCAAGAAGGTCAATGAAAATAAGAGATGCCTTTTATGAAGTGGGTTGACTCATTCACTGCTGTCAAGTCTATGTACACTCTTAGTCAACCCTGGGACAGGGCAGAACTGCCCCTTTCTAATATATATATGTATAATATATATAAATATATAATTTATAGAGTAGAAAGCTCCATCCACCTTGTGGATGACAGTCCAATGCATAACCACTATGCCATCAGGGTTCCATTGGATTGACAGCATGACTAAAGCTATGGGTTTAAACATAGCCAAGATTGTGAATATGGTTCAGGCTGGAGCAATGTTTTTGTTCTGTTATATAGGGTCTCTGTGAATGGAAACCTATTCAAGGGCAACTGACAGCAACAACCCTAATTTGCAAGGGCCTGCACAAAATATCTTTGAGTTGAAAACATTTTACTGTGACTGTTTTTGGCTGTTATCAGGTTGATTTCAACCCACAGTGACCCTATTCAACAAAATAGAACTGCTCAAAGCATTTTCTCAGCTACACCCATTATGGGTGCAAACCTCTAGGTTTTTGTCCACTGAGTCTCTGCATAGATCCAAGCCACGAGCAGCCTGGATTTTGCTCCTTGCAGAGAGCATTTTGTATAGTCAGTTATGCATTGGGCTATGGATGCATGGTCAGCAGTTCTAAACCACTAGTCACTTCCAGGGATAAAATTGAAAATTTCTACTCCTGCAAAAATTTCCAGTCTGAGAAACCCACAGGGACAGTCCTCCCATATCCTACAGGGTCACCATGAGTTGAAATAGAGTTGATGGCACTGTTTTTTGCTTGTTTGTTGTTTTGTTCTGTTCTGTCCTTTGAGAGCATTTGGCATGGGACCCTTGGTAGTTCAGGAGTTGTGAGTTGGGCTGTTAACCAAAAGGACAGCAGTTCAAAACCTCCAGCTGCTCTGAGAGGGTCAGACAATGTACCTTATTCTCTACTTCCGGAAAAGAATTGCATATAGTCTCAGAAACCCACGGACTTAGACCAGAGCCTGGGGACAGGAGAACATGAGGCAGAACAGAGGAACAACACAAACGATGAGACTGAGGTCTGAGGTGGACTTCCTGGCCCATGGAGGCTTAGAGGTTGTTGACTGCGGAGAGGTGTTTCTGTGGGTCAATGACTGTATCTTTACTGTTTGCTGATTCTGACTGGTGGTAACCTATTTCCCTCCTTAATAAGCTTCCTTAATGTCCAATATTGTTTGTAAATACTATGTGACTGTTGCCACAAATCATTGAACCCAACTTAGAAGTAAAGTGCTTTGGGAGGAACTGGTGTCAGAATATGGTCAAGAAAAGTGGAGGGTGGAGATAAGTCTGACCCTTGTCTTGTCATAATACAGGAGCCAAGGACATCAGATATGGCCCTCCGGGCTGTTTTTTTGTGTAGACTTTTCTCTATTACAGACTTATGAGTTAGAGACTATATAGTCTTGGGGATGTGGTTGATAGGAGAGTTACTTTGGGATGGTACAGTGTAGGAAGATGGGTCAGAATGGGAGTTTACTGTGGGGGTGTGAGGACCCTAGGCTCACAATTGTGGGCTTGGTAGTTGTAAGGTGGGGAGGGATGAGGTTTTACAAGGTTGCCTGTGGCCAAAGCTGATGATCAGAAATAATAATTCCTTATTTATTGGTGCAACAGTATATATAAACTTAAAATGTTTCCTTAAACTCATGTAGAATTTGTGAGACTATCTAGAATCTCAGTTTTGAGTAAAATTGTGTCATTGGTTGAGGAAACCAGCGGTTAGGTGGTGAGGCCCTACACCAGATGAGTGACAGGGTTTAATTCTCCACAGGAATAGTCCAGGACTCCCGGACTCTCACCCAGGATATTGTTGCCCATTGATCGATGATGCTGCCACCACAGACAAGCACCAGTTCATTCAGGAGAAAGGGACAACCCAATTCCTCATCCCTTGATGTGTCGAGCAAATGACCGTCAGCTCTGGCTTACATCTCCAGAACAGGAGTCAAAAT
This sequence comes from Nesogale talazaci, assembly GCA_004026705.1. NCBI lineage: Eukaryota > Metazoa > Chordata > Mammalia > Afrosoricida > Tenrecidae > Nesogale > Nesogale talazaci. The sequence goes on along the minus strand of PVJH01017404.1, from coordinate 34,209 downwards.
CTCCCTGATAACCTCCTCTATTTTGTATTCTGCCTCTGGTATATACGCTGCTGAGTCTAAAACAGACAGCAGAAGATGTTTCAGCAAGATTTATTTTGACTGGTATTTTCATGTATTTGAGCAGTATTATATAGATTCTTTTGATTTCTCCCTCTAGTTGATCATATTTAATTATGATGAGGATGAGAATTATTTATTATTAATAGTAAATGCACAAATTACATTTACCAAAACATAAACACACACACACAAAAACAAAACAAACTCACTGAACTGAGTCAAGACTGACTTACAGTATTGGGGAGAACTGCCTCCACGATTATCTGAGATTGGAACTGTTTATGGGAATGGAAAGTCTCAACTTTCTCCTGCAAAGAGTGGCTGGTGGTTTTGAACTTCCAACCTTGTTGGCCACAGTTCAATCTGTAACCATTATGCCATCAGTGAAATAGGTTTAGGAGACCCCTTTTGACAGGTTGAAAATAATCTCCAGTAGTAATATGGAAAAGAAAATCTTGCAGTAATACTTTTCAGCAAGCATGCATTCTAAAACTTGGAATATACCTATTTGTTTAAGAAGATAAATTTTATAGGGTCAAGTGAAGAAGTGAAGTAATTATCTGGTTCATATTCAATTTCCTCCCTGTTATAATGTGTATATATATTTACACACACAAACACACACACATGATTCTTGCTCTTGGCAATGCAAACAGGAAGAAAAAATGTTCTAGGTGGCCATAGTATATGCTTTAGGAACTTAAAAATATAAAAGGATAACCCACAATTCCACAATAATTATCTAGCGATTATGTATTAACTTTTATTCTTTCTTACTTTCCTGCCTAAAATAGTTTCAATAGTAATTGTCAGAAGACAGTTCAGGAGGAGATAAATTTGATTAGTGATATTTTAATACATTTGAGCCAAACTCTATAGTCTTTAACTTCTACCTTTTCCCCAAAGACCTTTAGGAAAACAATGATTTTCAATTAAAGGAGATAGACCAGAGATAATTTCCCCCTTCCATTTTGTCCCCTATTATTTTGACGTAGGTATAATATTCTCACATATTTCAATTCAAATATTAGACATCATGGAAAAAGTTAAATATAAAACAAGTCATAAATGTCAGGTGAAAAAATTATACAACAGGATTAATGGTAAATAAATGCAGGTTAAAGAAATACTGATCAAGATATTCTCCTTTTCAAGCTCCTGTATTCCTTTAAAGCTCAAGAATAAGTGGAAAAAATTAGGGTCCTGAAGTAATCTAGTTACCACTACTTCCTAAATGGATATGAGCTTGTCCATAATTTACAGAGCTTGAGGGAGGTATGAATAGCTGAAATTCAAGGGATCTGTGGAAGCTAATAGAGCCCATCATTAGGTACCACATACCATCTCCAGGATCAACAATTTCAATTGTTGCTGTTTCTGGAAACTCCAGTGCAGCCATGATCGGGTCCAACAGAATGATCTGAAAGGTCTCTGAAGCCTCATATTTCTGGTCAGATATAATTCTCACCCTCCATGTAGCTGTAGTCTGTCCAGGACTGAATTGGACTACTCTCTGGGATTTTCCTTTAAAATCTTTTTTTTTTTTTGTAGTTTCTTCTCTGGTTCCAATGCCTGAATAAAAACAAGGGAACTATAAATATGAAATGAAGTGGCTGAAGCTCTTCTGTGCCCATTGCTTTTCAGAGAATCTGATGTCTGGTTCTGTGTTAGTCGGGTAGACTAGAGAAACAAATTTCATAGACACACATATGGATATAAGAAAAGGGTTTATAAAAGAGGAATGGGACATTGAGAAAACATCCCAACCCAGTCCAGGTCAAAGCCATAAGTCCAATATTAGCCCATATGCCTGATACCAGTCTATAATGTCTCCTTCCGACTCATGAAGTCACAGGTCAGTTGGTGCAGAATCCCAGTGCTGGTGGGGGTCTCCCCATGGCTCCTCACTTCCAGGGCTCAGGGTCCATCAACAGCATCCAGTGGTGGCAGAAGCAACTCATCGCTGGCAAGGGTCCCCACATGGCCTCTCCAGCTTCAGAGGTCTGGCTCTATCAGGGCAAAGCCATGTAGCTTCTTCTCTGGCTTCTCAGACGCTGCCATCTTGCCCGTGATTCACCGTTTCTGAGACTAACTCCCAACAACTGGGAAAATAGCTTCTCATCTCCACCAGGGAAATATCATGAGATTTCCCAGATGTATCAGGAGAAAGCCATGCCCATACAGAGGCCTTATTGGCTGCTCAATGGCTATCCTCAGATTAACAGACTAGACTCCACCCCTACATCTCAATCATGAAACTAACATAAGCATGTGACTGCCACAGGTGCATTGGTTTCTATGGCTGTTGAAGAGCAGAGGACATTGAGCTTGCTTCTTGTAATGCTCTCAAATTGTACTAGTAAACTACCCTTCTTGGCTATGAGGGTGCAAGTAAGCAGAAACGTGCTGAAGTGAGATGGTGGCTAGGAGGAAGAATGATAAGACAGAGAAAGAGAGAGAGAGAGAGAGAGAGAGAGAGAGAGAGAGAGAGAGAGAGAATAATCATGAACCTGCTGATTATGTTCTCAAATAGGAAGGAGGCATGACAGAAAAGATAGAAAGTAGAAAACAGTCCTTACTTGGTTCACTAACAAATATTTATTAAAGGACTCTGATGTGCAAACTCTGCCAGGTGCTTGAGGTTAAAAGACAAGTAAGAAACTGTTTCAGGACACAGAGAAATCATTTTAAAGAAGATGAGACTGGAATGGAGAATCTGTGGAGGCAGAGAATTTTTTATTGTTTTCTTTCCTGATGAATTTGTGGTAACTGGGACAGTGTTTGGCAGGTGGTAAGATTCAATACATTTTTGATATATCTTTTTTGGGGGGGCACATCACTGCCCTCTGGTGGTCGTGGCAGCTACCCAGTCTTGCTCCTGGAAAGTTGCTGCTGGATTTGAATTGCCAAGCCAGTGGGCTGCAGTACCACACTCAACCACTATGCCACCGGGGCTCAGCCCTGATATGTCTTTTAGGAGTGAATATTCTATATTTGATAATTCCAGTATTTTCAGTCTTTAGGGGAATGACTTAGATTCTCACTCATGGCGGCTTATATTTTTGAAATGGTCTGTGATTTTTTTTTATTGTAAAGAAATTACTTGCAATTTTCCAGACAATTAGGACAGTGCCAATGGAAATACAAAGTGTGCAAGAATTGGGATAGATTTGTGATCTGTTAGGAACTAAGACAATGATTTCTTGAAGGTCAAACAACAACAAAAAAACAGCCTTAGGAAACACCTATTCTGAGATATAATGATGAAGGGTGTTATCCCAGTTAGATAGACGTACCCCTCCATCATCTCAAAGAGTTCAGGCAGCATTGTTGTCCTGTTTGGTTTTGATTGAACTTCCCAATGAAGACCTAGTGAAGCAAGAATCCCCATGTTGAGCTCTCAAGATAAGTTTTAGACTCTGTAGTTCTTCAAGTGGGTGGAGTCAAATATGACCTGACACCGCCTGTGGTGAAAAACTTCATATAAAATGACATCAACAGCCTTTTAGTGCCCGTTACTTCTCAGAGAAACTTATGCCTTGTTACCAAAGTTGTAACAACTAAACTCACTGCCATCGAAACAATTCTGACTACAATATAAGAAAATAATTTCCAAGGTAGAATGGCTGATGTTGCCTTTCCTAAACTGTTCAAAAAAAAAAAAAAGCCTGTATAAACCCTAGCTTGTTAATATACTAACTAGCTGATATTTACGGGGAAGCTTGTTTGGCCACATGTTAAGGATTCCTGGTAGCATCTAAAGACTGTTTGAACTCCCTAGTTGCTCTGAGGGAGAAAGATGTGGCAGTCTGATTTTGTAGAGATTCACCGAACTGAAACAAGCATCAATGTCTCTGAGGGAAGTCAGCTTTTTCAGTAGAGCGTCTCACAGGCAGTGAGAGTTTTCAGTAGAAAATCTCCAAGAAAGTGATGAGAGAGAGATAGAGATAGAGAGAGAGAGATATAGAGAGAGAGTGTTTCCTGCCTCCAAAAAGGAATTACCACACTTCTCAGAATTCTCAGAGGAGAAGCCCATGCCAGAGGTCTCATTGGCTAGCTCCAGATTGACAGGCTAGGCTCCACCCATACATGCTTAATTGTCAAGTTGACAATTGGATTAGGAGACTACCACAGGAGCCTTGGTGGTCTGTGGGATAAGCATTGGGCTGCAAGGTCATTGTTACAAAACCCACCAGCCACTATGGGAGGAAGATCCCGCGAGGATTTATAATCTCAGAAACCCAAAGGAGAAGCTCTACTCTATAGCATCACGATAAGTTGGAATTGCTTCATGCCAGTGGGGTAAGGTATAACAATTGAAGTCAACATTTAGTAAGCATCTGTCGTGTGCCAGCAAATATGTCATATTATTGATTTACAACTATTGTTATCCTAAATTCTGTGTCAATTACATAATCCCCTGTCAACTTGCGAAAAGTGGTGGAGTCTAGCCTGTCAATCAGGTCATCGCCAATGATACCTCTGTGTGGGCATTACCTTATCCTGAAGATTCTGGGAATGCCGGTTTTCCTCCCTGGAGGGGGGCCACATATTCCCTCGGTTTGAGATTCCTGTTGACAAGTCATGTTGATTTATCTTGATGGCAGCTAGAAGGCTGGAGCTGGAGGAGCCACATGGAGACCTGTACTAGGGTTAAAATGCTTCCACCTGCATTGGATTCACTACTGGCCTGCGATCTTCCTGCATTCAGCATCATTACATGTGCTCTCTGGGTCTAAAGAAAAATTTATGGACCAGCTATCAGACATATAGACTAATACCAGATTTATGAACTTGATCTGAACTGGGCTGAAATATTTTCTCAATATACAATTGTCTTTGATATGAGTCTCTCTCTTATACACATGAGTGTCATTGGATTTGTTTTTCTAGTCTACCCAACTAACACAAATTGATAAGAATATTTTGAAATGGATACATTACAGATAAGGAGACAGAAGCCTTTTTGAATGAGTAAGTAGCAGAGCAGCAATGTAAACTATTATTTTTGAGTTATTGTTGTACATTTGGATGTTGTGGCTACTGAACACTCTCTCTGAGGTAGGATTGTTCATAAGAGAACTTTCTTGAACACAAGGAAGATGCTTTGGAGAGTCACATCTGTGGTTTTGACATGATACGAATCAAAAGAGTTGATTGCTTTTTTCTCAACAACCATTAGTGGGTAACTCCCAACTGCCCCATACTCTGCTCAAGAAATGGAACCAACCTAAGATCTAGTTCCTGTCTCTAAGGAGCTGGACATCTACAGGGAAGAAAACAGACCCACGACATAAGATGCATGCCATCGGATGTTATGAACAACATAAAGCAAGGCATGAGATAGTGTGGCATTGGTGCTGGTTCAACTAGGGTGGTTGAACCTGAGAGGTTTAGGCAACAAGTCTTGAATTGTCATGGGCAAATGTACATTAGTTTTCCTGAGCCAAGATATGAAAGTAGTTCTCACCATATCATCCAAATCTTGTGCCAATAAGAAGGCCACAAGTAAATAGCCTACATACTCAGGTATAAGTCGAGATTTTTCAGCACATTTTTAATGCAGTTTTTGTGGTAAAACTAGGTGCCTTAGCAGATATTTGGGTTGGCTTATACTTTAGTATATATGGTAATTATGGAGGTAGAATCTCACAAGAGAAATGAAGTATATTTCAATGGAAGTTTTTGACAGTAAACTTCATGGTGTGTTAATAAGGTCATGGGGTGGGGTAGGTGCAGGGGGATGGTAGGGAGAAACTGAAGCTGAGGCCATTTGTAGCTGACTTCTGCTAAGGGACCAATCCCACCTGGTGCGGGGGAAAGATGAAGAAGGCTGAGGTCTAGAGCAGAGTTGGACAATAAGCCTGTCTTCGTTTGTTTCCTTGTTCTCTCTCCAGCACACTTGCTTCCTGACTTTTCTCCAACCACTTTGGTGTATCTGCAGGACTCTGAGTGGGGCTCCTGGTGTTTGGGAACTCAGAGTGCTCATTTGTAAGAAGAAAGGAATACAGCCGTTTCTGTTTTCTTAGTTGTTGTTAGATGCCACCAGGTTGGCATAGTGACCCCGTGCACAACAGAATGAAATACTGCACAGTCCTGTCCCATCCTCACAATTATTCCTATACCTCAGCCTATTGTTGCAAAAACCATTTCCCTAGCAGACTGAAAATCTGTGCAAGATTATCTCTGAAATTTCTTCCAGCTAATGATGCTAGAGAAAAATATAGAACTATTAGTTATTATTTGTAACTATTAATAGTAATAATGAGATATACTATGTGGGAATGACTTACCTGTTTACTTCAAGGAACCATATTCTGTACTATATGTCCTTGTAGGACACAGAGAAATGTGGCATTGTACATGCTCTCAAGGAGTTGATAACCCCATAACAGGGCTAGAACAATTATAAACAATCTAAAGATATAGCTAGAACTAAACACAATAAGGTATCCTGCACTTGACTTTTCATAATAAATGGCCAAACCAAACACAACAATTCATGACCTACTTAAATTCCTAAGTCTCACTGGAGTATCAAGTAATTTGTTTATCCTTGTTTTAATCCTGCAGTTCTGTTAGATTTATGATACATTGATAAGCCTTTGCTTTTTATTATTCACTCACTCACAATCACAGCCATTGAGTCTATGCAGACCCATAATGACCCTTGGGGACAGAGTAAAACTGCTCCTGTGTGTTTCTGAGCCTGCAAATCTTTATGGACATAGAAAGTCTCATCCGTTGCCCTCAGAGCACGTAGTAGTTTTGAACTGATGATCTTGGAGTTACTCACTTTATTACCAGAGAGTTTGAAATTAACCCCCCTCCATTTTTACTGACAATTTACTAATTTACCGACAAGACTTGCACTGGGATGTGGAGATACCTCACCAGACAAAGAAAATAATCTGAGAACCAGATGGCCAATATTAAACCAGATTTCTCCCTCAAACCTTGCCTATGGAACATAGCTTGACCTGTGGAAGATTTTGAGTAGATAAGATCTACTCTGTTTCTTCGGATACCAATAGTCAATAAAAAATCTCCACTCTTAATTCAAAACATGCTGCCTGAATTGCTCTTGCTGCATGAACAAAGCGGAGTGACTTGAGGATTGTGGTCTATAGCTGCAGAAGGCCTTCATTTTCCTGGACTCCTTTACTTTATAATTTAAAAGAAAAAGGACAACTTCAGAAGAGAAAACCGAAAAAGGACAAAGTCTGCTGTCCATATACACTGATGAGTCATATGGAACAAAAAACCTAGCAAAATTTCACACATACCTTTAGAGGAGTTCCCCAAACTTATTCAACCTATTCTCTCAAATTGAACTTTCATTTCTTCCTTACCTCTGCCAACAACTTATCCAAAATTCCTTACTGATAAAGGATGTTTCTGCAAGGTATCCTCTGCATGTGAGGGTCAGTTTCAAGAAGGTAGAATCTTCATCCATAAGGTTGTACTCTTTTTCCAAAGAAATTCAAGCCCAGGGTAGATGGAATGATTGATTTGTTACCTTATTTCCTCCTGAAATTGATAAAGGAAAAGAAATCTGATGGAATATTTGATGGAAAAGTAGCAGTGATCAGGGTTTCTTTTGCTTTGGTAACATACATGTTCCATTTTTCCTTTCTCTTTTGTTTTTCATGGAAAGAGAAAAAAATGTCTTGGCTTTTCTAGAGAATTCTACAAGCCCCATTAAGTCCTGCTTGTTCTGTTTAATGTGAATTGAAACAAGTATCTCCTCTTCATAAAGGTATTATATTTAGCAGAACCTGTGAACACTGGAAACTGTGTAAGGCAGAGGTCTATCAGAGGAGGAAAACACAAATATTACTCACCAATAGGAGTAATTACAAACAATAGGAAAATGGTAAGACTACCCTTTGAAATGCAGAAAGCCTTCAAGATCTGTCCAAACAAAGTCTATCAAGTGTTGACTCTGCTTTAGAGTACAAAATAGATCCCACTCTCAAATATGATTCAAGGACTTAATTTAAGTTCTCCTTAAATTAATTCTGAAAAGACACAAACAACACATCATCTGGATGAGAGTCATCCAAGGATTTATTGGGATACACCAAACGCACTGCCATCAACCCAAGTCTGATATCCCAAGGAAAGGGTAAAGCTGCCCCTGGGTTTCTGAGACTGTAACTCTTTTTTTTTTAAACATACTTTTATTGAAGGCTCTTACATCTCTTATCATAATTCACATATCCCTCCAATGTGTCAAGCACATTTGCACATATGCCGCCATTACCATTTCCACATCATTCTTTTCTGACTTGAGCCCCTGATATCTGTGTAGGCCAGGGTTGAACCAGGCAGTCCCCTGGACTGGGCAGCCCCTTGCACCCCTTTTGCATCAGCTTCGCTAAGGAGATGAGCAACCTGCTGAACTTTGTAAACTCTTCCTCCAGCATTATACAGAGCTTATCTCCTTGAAGGACACAGCCCCTTCTCAGAGCTTATTGCCTGGGAAGGGCAAAGTCCCTCTCTCTGACATTCCAGGAAGCAAGTTTCCAAAACAAGATGATTCACTAATAAGTCATCTGCTAACCCCAAACACTGAACCCTCGCCCACTTTGCTACCAGCCCACATGCCTTTAGCTCCTTCCCTATATATGTCCCACTGCCCCAATACTGGGTGCAGCTTCTCTAGCCTTACTTACCGGGCTACCGAACCTGCCCGGGAGTTATTTTCCCAATAAAACCTTTCTGCACTTTTGCATTTCTGACTGAGCCTTGTCTCCTTACTGCGCCTACAACTCCGCCTCTCAATATCAGCTCCCTCTTTCTTCCTTTTTCCTTCCCTGCCTGCCCTCCCTCATGAACACTTGATAAGATATAGACTATTTATTCCATATCTTGCATCATTCTCCTTTGCCCATAACCCGCTTTCCTGTTAATTGTCTCCTGGGAGGGGCTTGATCCTTGTGATTGCTTCCCCCTCCCCCCACCCTCCCCTAATCCTTCTGGTATCTCTACTCTCCTTGATAAACCCTGAGGGGTTTATCTCTCCTGGATTCCCTCTGTAGCAGTGTGCACGCTCTGGTCTAATCCAATTTGTTAAGGTAGAATCGAGGTCCTGTAACTATTTATGGGAATAGCAAACCTCACCTTTCTCCTGTGAGGGGCTGGTGGTTTTAAACTTTGGATCTTGCAGTTAGCAGCTCGACTTGTAACCACTAAGCCACCAGGGCGCTAACTCAGTTAATGATCAGAAGGAATTCAATGGAGGCTTAATTTGTGTGGGAACTTTGCAAATAAATTTCAGGCTGTCACTGTTCTCCACAGCTTTCTGGAAACATGCTCAGAATTTATGCTCCACCATAGCAATCTCAGGTTGCAACTGCACTAGGTTTCAAAGAATCAAAGCTTGGTAGTTTTAAAAAGAGCTCATACTCAGCACCTCCACTTTTCTCTCTGCCCCCTCCTCTCTCTTGCTAGCTTTCTCCCTCCTTTCTTCCTTTGCTTCCTTCCCTGTTGGGGCAGTCATATACTCACGTCAATTTCATGATTGGGAGTGTAGGGGTAGAGTCTAGCCTGTCAGTCTGGAGATAGCCAATGAGCCAGTGAGGGGCATGGCTTTCTCTGAGAATTCTAGGAAATCTCATGATACTTCCCCCATAGAGGTGAGAGATTATAGACTCAGTTGCTTGGAGATGCTCTATTGACAAGACCATCGATTCAGTTCCTTGGGATGCTCCATTGAGAAGTCAACATGGCAGCATGCTGAGGAACCTGGAGGACCGGGAGGAGAAGCCACATGGGCTTTCCCTGATGGAACCAGACCTCTGGGGCTGGAGAAGCCACGGGGAGACCCCGCCAGTGCTGAGTTGCTTCCACCACCACTGGACACACAAGACTGTGCACCCACTGACTTGTGATTGTCCTGGCATCATTGCATGTGCTTCATGAGTTTGAAGAAAGCTTTATAGACTGGTATCAGACATATGAGCTAATATTGGACTTATGGATTTTGACTGGACTGGGTTGGGATGCTTTCTCAATGTCCCATTCCTCTTGTATATAAACATGGGTGAATATGAATTTGTTTCTCTAGTCTACTCGGACTAACACACCTGTCTTCTGACTTAGTCCTTTTTATTCTTTATATTGAGTTCCCATGTGCTGTTTTTCTAAGGGGAAAATATCCCCAAACCTAAAATTTCTAATTCACTGCCACTGAGTCTCTTAAGGGTCAGTGATTTATAGGACAGAGTGGGTTTCTTTCTCTCAAGGAGCAGCTGGTGGTTTCAAACTTCTGATGTCACTGTTAGCAGCCAATTTGCTAATGGGCATTCTCTAAGAGAAGAGTCCGCAGATTAAGATATATCTTATAGAAACATACTTATCCTTAACAGAATAGAGAGATGGGAAAAACAAAAATGAATCAGTCAGACGAGGGATACCATAAATATGAGACCTTAATTGATGTCCAAATTGCCATGTGGCTAAATTATAAAGCATAGAAAAAAGGAAATGGATCACAAACTATTACTGGTCACAGATATATTTATCCCAGTTGCAGATGGCACTACAAAATAGAGAAAGGAGCTATGATCAGGATAGAAGCATGATTGGTAGGAGATCAAGACATCACAGTTGCAGATGGGACTATAGAAATGAGAATGGAACCATGATTGGGACATGTAGAGTGTGCTAGACAGAAGAGCTTACAAGATTGGTCCAAGGTCTTCTGATGAAGGCAATTATAGTATGACTCATGACTATGCAATCCCAGTACCGAATCTCAATCAAGGACACACTCAGGTAAGTCCCTGAGAGAGGCTCCCTTCCCCTGGGCTGATTAGAGGAGGTGGTAGTAATCCACTTTCTAATGCATTTTTCCTGGGGGCAAGACTTCACATTTCTGACTAATAGTCATGAGGAATTAATTCATGTGGAGACTCTGAAAATGAATTTTCGGTGTTCACGGTTATGTACCTTTTTGTAAAACAAGTGCTCAGAATTGAATCTCTAATATGGTATACTATCCACCACTTGTCTGTCAGTTTGTCTTGTGCTGGCTTGTGTATTGTTGTGATGCTGGAAGCTATGCCATTGGTATTTCAAATCCCAGAAAGGTCACTCAAAATGAACAGATTTTAGCAGAAATTTCAGACTAAGAATAGATAGTGGAGCAGGACTCCGATCTCAATTATGGAAGATGGAGCCACTGTAAGTCTTTAAAAAAAATCATTTTCCTGGGGGCTCATACTACTCATCACAATCCATTCATCCATCCATTGTGTCAAGCACATTTGTACATTTGTTTCCATCATCATTCTCAAAATATTTGTTTTCAACTTGTACCTTTGGTATCAGCTCCTCATTTTATCCCTCTCTCCCCCTCCCTCATGAACCCTGATGATTTATAAATTATTATTATTTCATCATATCTTACACTGTCTGATGTCTCCCTTCCACCCACTTTTCTGTTGTCCATCCCCAGAGAAGAGGTTATATGTAGATCCTTGTAATTAGTTCTCCGTTTCTACCCCACCTGCCCTCCAGCCTCCCAGTGTAGCCTCTCTCACCACTGGTCCCGAAGGGATCACCTGTCTTGGATTCCCTGTGTTTCCAGTACCATTGTATGGCCTTTCTATACCATCGAACGGCCTCTGGTCTAGCCAGATTTGTAAGGTCAAATTTGGGATCATGCTAGTGGTGAGGAGGAAGCATTTAAGAAATAAAGAAAAGTTGTATGATTCATTGTTGCTACACTGCACCCTGACTGGCTCATCTCCTCCCTGTGGCTCTTCTTTAAGATAATGTCCAGTTGCCTACTGATGGGCTTTGGGTCCCCAACCTGCACTCCTTGTCATTCACAATGATATGATTTTTGTTCCTTGATGCCTGATACCTGATCCCTTTGACACCTCATGGTCACACAGCCTGGTGTGTCTCATTCATGTGGGCTGTGATGGGTAGATTTTTTATGCCAACATAGCCACAGAAGATTGGTAGGTCTGTTGTGACAGCACAGCCAATGAACACAAAGGATGAATTGAAGGGCTCAGTGAGTCCCACCCTCTCTCTTGCTTTTGTATCTTTGGACCAGCTAGCTGCTTTGTTCATCCTGTGCCTCGACCTCCAAGCAACACTACCTGTGGGACACCTAATCGTGGACTGTGGAACTGTGAGTTGAGGTTCCTTCAAGCCCTACTTCGCCATGCTCTTGGGATATACATCTCTTGAACTGGGGACTGTTGGACTCTGTCATCTGGCTGACTGTTGGTGACCTGCTTTGCTGTTTGCTGCCTGTGACCAGATAGCCTGGATTGCTGTACGGAGGACTACTCAGCAGCCCTCAAGACTTGAAGGGCTGCCAGTCTTCTAGCTGTCTCACGAAAGTGAATTGCACTGAGCAATTTGTACTGTTTTATAGATTGGTTAACTGTTTCTTTCATCTTATATACCCTTTTCTCTATATAAGTATATAAAGAGAATTACTAGTGTCCTGGTTTTAGTTCTCTAGAGAACCTTCTCTGACACATGGGCTTTGAGCTAGATGGCTACTTGATTGCCTTCAAGCTTTTTAAAAAAAATTAAAAAAAATTTTTTTTTTTGCCTTCATGCTCTTAAGACCCCTGATGCTACATCTTTTGATAGCCAGGCACCATCAATTTTCTTCACCACATTTGCTTATGCACATATTTGTCTTTAACAATTGTATCTGAAAGGTGAACATGCAGTAATATGATTTTTCATTCTTTAAAAATTCAAATGGTCTTTATTTTCCAATCTGACATTTGTAACTGATTTTTTGTTCTTTGATGCCTGATATCTGATCCCTTCAACACCTTGTGATCACACAGGCATTGTGCTTCTTCCCTGTGGGATTTGCTCCTTCTCAGTTAGATGGCCACTTGTCTATTTTCAAGCCTTTAAGACTTCAAATGCTATATCTTTTGATAGCTGGGCACCATCAACTTTCTTCACTACTTTTGTTTATGCTCCTGCTTTGCCTTCAGCAATTGTATTGGGGAGGTGAGCATGATGGAATGTCAGTGTAATACAACAAAGTGTTTTTCATTGAGGGAGTACTTAAGTGGAGGCCCAATGTCCATCTGGTACCTTAATACTAAACCTATAAATATATGCATGTAGATCTATTTTCCCATCCTCATATATAAATATATTTACATATGTAAATGTTTTTATTTAGACTTCTATAAATGCCCTTTGCCAACTAGTTTTTTTCTCTATTTCCTTTTATTTTCATCTTGTCCCATTATCATGTTCAGCCTTAATCCTCTTGGTCAAGTCCTGCCAGGTCTCCTACACCCTCCTCATCACAGATTTTTCATCACTTGTTGTTCCTTTGTCCCTGGGTTTGTTAAACCCACTTCCTTTCCCACACCTCCCCCATGTCCTGCAGTAACCGAAGGTCCATTTTCTCCCTAAGATTGTTTATCCAGCCTATCTTATCTAGATAAACCTGTGAAAATAACATGTATAAAAACTATACAGAGCAAAATAAAGCAAGAAAAGAAAACAGTAGCAGCAAAACCAATGACAAAAAGAAAAGTCTGTAAATAGTTCAAGGACTGTTTTTTGACCTGTAGGAGTATTTTCTGATTGAGTCTGATGGAGTGCCACATCCTGGTCCCAAAGTCTATTTTTGATACTCCCTCAGGACTTACTTCGTCTGCTTCCCTTGCTGTTCTGTTGCACTCACTTAGTGTTTTGCCACAGTGTGGTGGAGTCGATCGGGCACGGTTCCCACACTGTGTTTCCAGTGTTGCCCCCATAGGTCTATGGGTCAGCCACTGTAAATCTTAAGTACAACCTTGAAACACTGTCAGATACTGAAGGTTTAATGGAGGATGAGTCCCTTAGGTTGAAATGTAACTAAGGAGGAGCTGATTTCTCAGAATGGAAGTAGCCATGGTGACATACATATGTAACTAATGCCTATGGGAGTAGAGCCTTCTGGATCTAAATTTTCTCATGGAGAGTGACTCAAGCAGCTTCAAAAATCTGCTAATGAATGAAACTTGGAATGTGAAAAGTATATATCTAAGAGAATTGGAACTGATGATGAAATGGAGCACATAAAATGGAATACATAGTTAGACACTACTGCACTATAATGAATCCCTATTGGCCATTTTGAATCAGAATATCATATGATGCACTTTGCTAGGAATGACACAATCAAGAGAAATGGTATAGCATTCATTGTCAATATAGTAATGATATCACTTCTACCCAAGGCATTATATAAATTTAATGCTACACTTATACAAATACTAACATCCTTCTATAAGGAAATGGAAAAACTGACTGCCAACTTCATATGGAGAGAGAAGCCCAGAGTTAGCAGAGAACTCTTCAAGTAGAAAGGCAAAATCAGAGGACGTGCTTTACCTGAGTTTAAAACATACTACGTAGTCACAATGGTCAAAATAGTCCGGTACTGGTATAATGACAGCTACTCAGACCAAAGGAGAAGGACAGAAAACTCAGAAATAAAACCAGCAGCATATAGGCAACTGATGTTCGATAAGGGCTTAAAAAACATCAGATGGGAAAGTGGATGCACACTTTAACAAGTGGTGCTGGAAAAAAAAAAAGGATATTTACATGCAGAAAAATGCAGCAAGATCCTTACCTCGCTCCATGCCCCAAAACAAACTCAAGGTGGATCACAGATCTCAAAGTAAACCCCCAAACTGTTAGGGCCATCAATGAAGGAATTGGGATGAACCTGAGAACCATGGCACAAGGAATATTTAGGCTAACTGAAATATGGAAGGATACATGCAGAAGAAGATGAATGCATCTAAAATGAATCCAGAGACTAGAAGATCTCCAGCAATGACACATCAGACAAAAGACTTATTGCTATCATTTTGTGTTAGTCTGCGTAGACTAGAGGAACAAATTTCATAGACATGCATATGAATATAAGGAAAGGGTATATATACAAATGGAATGGAACTCTGAGAAAGCATCCCAACCCAGTCCAGGTCAAAGTCATAAGATCGATATTAGTCCGTATGCCCGATACCAGTCTATAATGTCTCCTTCCGACTCACGAATCACAGGTCAGTGGGTGCAGAATCCCAGACTGGCAAGGGTCTCCCCATGGCTCCTCACTTCCAGGGCTCAGGGTTCATCAGCAGCATCCAGTGGTGGCAGAAGCAACTCATCACTGGCAGGGGTCTCCACGTGGCCTCTCCAGCTTCAGAGGTCTGGCTCCATCAGGGCCAAGCCATGTGCATTCTCTGGCTCCTCAGATGCTGCCATCTTGTCTTGCCCATGATTCATCATCTCTGAGACTAACTCCCAACAACCAGGGAGATAGCTTCTCATCTTCACAAAGGAAATATCATGAGATTTCCCAGAAGTATCAGGAGAAAGCCATGCCCACACAGAGGGCTCACTGGCTACTCAAGGGCTACCTCCAGATTAACAGGCTAGACTTCACCCCCACATCTCAATTATGAAATTAACGTAAGCACAGGACTGCCACGATTTACAAATGAGAATACTGCTATCATAGTATTCTCTACTAGCCTGCAACAAGAAAAAAACAGAGAGTCCTCTGAGGAGTCCCTGGAGTTTCACCAGGGCAGAAATACTAACCATCAGAAAAATGTAAGTTAAAACAACTCTGAGATACACTTTTGAGGATAGGCTAGTTCAAAAAATCAGAGCAACAAATGTTATAGGGGATGTAGTGAGAGAGGCACTTTCATCCATAGCTGGTATATATATGTACCACCACTGTGGAAAGTGATTTGGCAATATCTAAAGGAATTGGAAATTGAACTACCTTACAATGTAGCAATCACTTTATTGGGCATATACCCAGACAAAGTAAGAAATAGACCAGTCATCTGCACTCCAATGTTTATTGTGGCACAAATATCTGGAAACAACCTAAATTTCCATTGATTTCTGAGTGGATTAGAAAACCCTGGACTTACTCACAATGGAGTACTACATTCCTAAAAAGCAGTGACGAGCACATGAAGCACATTATCTCATTAGAAGAGTTGGAGGACATTATGCTAAGCGAAGTTAGCCAAGCACAAAAGGACAAGTACAATATAAGTCTACTGAGGTAAGTACAATCAGCACAGTGGAAACAGAAGAAAAATGACTAAATACAAAATTTATGGTTGAGGAATAGGCACCCGGGGATGGGATACACTAAGCCTAATGATGCATACAGCATACCAACATAAAGAAGGGGAAAAGCAAAGGTGGGTGGGGGACGGGCAAAGACGAAGGCATTGGGGGGATCGGGACACTAATTCACTGATGAGGAGGGTATTGTTTATGTCTCCACAGGAAAAGGAATGATAGTGCAGACAACATCATGGTTTACCAAGCCTTGAGGGGAACTTAATGGCATGGGACAGCCCATTAACAGAGAGGGTTAAGGGCTGGCCCCAGTCTGAGTCATGCTGACCCCTCCCTAGAAGTATGAGCTACAGAAATTATCACTGAAGCTACTGGCTGGGGAGAGAGACTGGCTCATTACATCCACATGAAAGCAAACTGAAAAAAATGGGTGAGAGTGAGGGACTAGAGTTCACTCTGGCATACCAAATCCTGAGGACAATGTCCCTGCTGGGAACAGCTAAGGTTCAGAAGGATTGTAGGGGTGACAACAGCTTGAGACATGATGTCACTGTAGCAGAGTATAGCACTACAGAGAACAATTTTGAGAACACATCAAGGGAAGTGAGCCTAGTGTCCAGCCCCATGTCTCCCCACCTCTTGTCATGCCCCCTTTCACAGTGGGGCAGAACAAGAATGGAACATAACAGACCAACAATGGGAGCTAAATCAAAAAGTCCCGGAGGACTACCGAAAATCGATTCCATGATTGGAGGATGATGCCTCAAGCCCCACCAGAACAGTGGAAAAAGAGTAAAAAATGTCAGCAGATTGACCAGTGACTAGGTATAGGTTTCCCCCCCCCCCCCCCCATTCTTTCTTTGTTGTTGCTCATTGGTTGGTTGGCTGGCATTTTATCTTCATTGGTTCTGTTTTGTCTCTGTAGATAAGATAAGCATGAGAAGAAAGCCCTAGGAGAAAGCAATGAGACTGATGGTTCTTGCAGGGGGTGGGAAGGAGGGTGTCTTGGTGGAGGAGGATCTAGGGGGAAGAGAGTGGTGAACAAACAAGGTCACAGACAGGGGAACCACTAGGGATCTAAAATTGGCAGAGAGTGGGCAGCAGAAATTCTGGTGGTAGTGGAGCAGCTGTAATCTAATGGGAGGAATACTGAGACGTAAATGAGGTGTGAACATGATAATGGGAGAAGGAAGGTAAAAGGAAATGGAGGAAAGAACTAGGAAGCAAACATAGAAGTGTGTATATATAAATATATTAATGCATAACAATAGGGGTATTGGTCTATGAATATATATTTATGTCCCGGCCTCCAGGACATTCAAACGTGGATCTCTGGATCTGGAGCCTGGAAGACGAGGATGGGCAGGGGATGCAAAGAATGGAGGCAAGACAGGTTTCTGATCAAGCCTCGTTTATTGGGGCAAAACTTAGGGTATATAAAGCCAATGGTCAGGAGTAAGGGTCACAGCTTATGCTAATGAGGTAGAGTCAACAGGGGCCAATCCTGGCTGAGTGCCAGATAAGGAAAAAATGCGCGCAAAAGGGGCTGTAGTCCTCAACTTGGTCCAGTATGCTAATGGGGGTATACAGGAGCAAAGCGGGGGCAACTTAAAGCAACCAATCACAAAGCTACAATATAATCTAATGGACTAAAGGTTACAATATATGTAAGCATTATAAAACAATACAAAGGTATAATAACTAAAATGTAACACAAACAAAGCAAGCTATATGGCTTATACAAAAGGGTAAAATATAAACTAACCATAGATGCCAGGAACCAATACAGGAAAAGGCTGGGTGTGTCCCAGCATGAGATAGGAGTCCTTTGTGCATCTGGTGGTCTTTGATAAAGCCCTGGGGTGGAAGGGACTGTTTGCAGAGCAAACAATGGCCCATGAATCCGGCTCTCCACATATTTATATGACAACACATTGAGATGGACTTTGGGTCTCTACATAAGTATTCCTCCAACACAAGAACACTTAGTAATAATAATGTGGCATTGAGTGATGCCCACCATCCCAAAATGATTGCTGAAGACAAACAGTGCATAAACAAAATGTGGTGAAGAAAGCAGACGGAGTCCAAACAAGTGGCCATCTAGCAGGGAATCAACAAAGCCCACACCAGCATATGTGATCATGAGGTGTTGATGGGAACAGACATCAGAATTTAAAAAATAAGCAACCTCATTGAGGTGATGCAGAGGGGTCAAGCTAGAGTCCCAGAGCCCATCATGGATAATTGGACATCCCCAAGAAGAGACGCTGCACAGGAAAAATAAAACCAGGGGGCAGTTCACCACAGATAAATTACACAACACACTTCTAGTTCTTTTTTTTTTAACCTGAAGTTCTTTAATCATTCTTCCCCCCACTATCATGATCACAGTCCAGTCCTGCAATTCCTGCTATATCAGTGTACAAACAGTGACACAGATGAGAGCTTTTAATATACAGAATTCAGGAAAGACTAACCCTTTCAGAAACAGTAATGGGAGTAACAATCTCAGGAGGATAGACAAACAGAAGGGGGAGGGGAGAAGGGGGAATAAATAGTGATGATGGCAGAATAACCCCCCACAGGGGAAGAAAACCAGAAAAGTAGGTGAAGAGATAGAATGGGTGGAGTAAGATATGCATAAATGATAATAACAATACATAATATAATAAGTGCTCATGGGAGTGGCTGGGAGGGGAAGGGAGGTTAAAAAGAGAAGCTGATAAAGGGTTCAAGAAGAAAGATATTATGAGAAAAAGAAGAGAGATAATATTTTGAAATTGTTGATGTCAACAACTGTACATGTCTGTTGGAGATAATGGATGTATGGTTTATTATAATATATAACAGCACCCAGTAAAATGATTTATTTATGAAAAAAATTATGATCTCAGAAATCCTATATAGAAGCACTATGAGTCAGAATCCACAACTTATCTGTCAGTGGCTTGTGGGTTGCTGTGATGTTGGAAGGACTGTGACTGGTATTTGAAATATTAGCAGGCCACCCAAAGTGAACAGATTTCAGCAAAGCTTTTAGACTAAAAACCAACTAGTAAGAAAAAATGGGTTATGCACTTCTGAGGAATTAGCCACTAAGAAGCAGAACATTGCCAGACTGAAAATCTCATGAACAGTAGCAGAAAATTGTCAGTGCTCAGATTTTAAACTATAATACCATGTCCAGGTGGACTATTAGCAAAGAAGTCAGTGAACTGGTATGGGCAAGAAAAAATCTAGATAGTCTTGTTCTATTCTTGTCTGTGGCCCTGTTGTAGGGGACAAAAGAGACCCCCCAATAAAAATATGATTTATAGAGACATTTATTGAATCTTAAGCTGGGCAAGAGAAAGGTAAAGACCAATCATCAGATGAGGGAGACTGCTGACACAAGGTCATATTGGCAACCAACACTATACAGAAACCTGGACATGGACTAAAGAAGATATGGAGTGCAAAAGACACTATGACAAAACCATGATTGGTGGCAGAAGGCATCACAGCTGCAGGTGGGATCACAGAAGCAGGAACGGGGCCATGATTGGGGGATGTACATTATATTAAACAAAATAATTCACAAGAATGATTTAGGGCCTACTGATGAAGGGAGTTAGAGTGTGATCATTGTACCCAATTTCCATTAAGGACACGTCTAGAAATGTCCCTAAGAGACAGAATCCCCCTCCTTCCCCATCACCACATTCCCTTTGGTCTGGCTTGTGAAGTGATAATAATCTACTTTCTTTTTTTCTGATTTCTAAAAAATTATTTTCCCACCATCATCTAGTGGATTCCTACTCTGTAACCCCATCTGTCAGAGAACTGTGAACCATAGAACTTTCAGTGTTGATTTTTTTTTTTAGAAGTAGATTTTCAGGTAATTCTTTCCAGTGAAGGTCTGTGTCAGTTCTAACCCATAACCTCTCCTTTAAAAAAATTAACTTGTTTATTTTCAATACTTTCACTGACATATCATTCACATAGCTTGCATTCCAATGGTTCAATCCCTTTCATAAGGCTTGTGAAACCTTAACTACTATTGTGGTGATTAGCGAGTATGTCAAGTAGACACTTCTGGCCGGGGATGGGATCAACCTGTCAATCAAGTCACAGCCTGATGACACCTCTTTTTTATAAGAGGGAGAGACCAAGGGGAGTCCAAGTCCCTTTGACTCTTTACCTTCTGCCAGAACTGGATCCTGGATTTAATCCAGCATCGAATTGATCTGCATCAATCTCACGTTGCATCACCTGCTGATCCCAGAGCCATCAGCAGAAGACTCTTGGTGATTCATTTGGATGATTTTAGATCTCTACATTGAATAGTCTGTGCCCCTACAGTCTATTCCTGGCCTGGTTCCCTGACTTGTTGCTTCCTGTTCATTAGCTTCCATGCACTGGGAGAAGTCTGACTTGAACTGAACTGGATTTACCTATTCCTACAACTGTGGTGCCTTTTCTTGATATCAGTAAAGCATCACTGGATTTGTTTATTTAGAGAACTCAAACCCAACACAACTATCAATTCCAGCATATTTTTTTCTTGTGCTCATTGTTGTTAGCTCTCCGTTTCCTACCCATCTCATTTTTTGTGTTTCTTTCAGTGTATTAAATCAATTGTCTCAGTAATCTACTTTGAAACACTCTTTCTGAGGGCAAAGCTGTTCCCATTACCAGTTAATTGTCAAAAAGAATTCAATGAAGGATGAATCTAGGAGACCCCAAATTGGATTTTGAGTTCTTACTGTAACTTTTGCTTTTGGAAAACTTTTTGTAGTCAGAATCTTAGACTCTAGCACACTGTCTACTTATATATACTTTAAATATTTAAGTACCTGTCAAAGTCCAGATGTTCTTGTGGCTGTTAGGTGCCTTCCAGTTGGTTCTGACTCACAGCGACCTTATCAACAACAGAACAAAATACAGACCAGTCCTGCACTAAATTCACAGCTGTCCTTATGTCTGAGGCCATTGTTGCAGTCCTGGGTCTGTCTATCTTGTCAATGACCTTCCTTTTTTTTTTTTTTTGCTGCCCCTCTACTTTACCCAGCATGGCATCCCTCTTCTCCAGGCACAGGTCTCTCTGAAAACAAGTCAAAAATGTGTGAGACCAAGTCTCACTCCTCCTTACCTCTAAGCAGCATTCTGTAGTTCTTCTGAGCAGATATTACTTGTTCATTTGGCAGTCCATGGTACTTTCAATATTCTTCTCCAGTGCACTTTGAAAGCATCAATTTTTCTTCGGTCTGCTTTAATCAATGTCCAAATTTCACACATATAAGAAGTGAGTGGGAACCCTCAGAGTTAGAGCATAGCATGGGTCAGGCAACCCACATCCTTGCTTTTCAATATTTTAAAGGTCTTGTACATCAGTTTTACCAAATGCAATGTGTTGTTGGATTTCTTGACTGCAGGATTCCCTGAGCATTCATTGTAGACCAAACAAAAATAAACAAACCTCAATCCTTGACAACTCCAATTTTTTTCCATTTATCATGATGAAATCTATTGGTCTAGTTGTGAG
Organism: Nesogale talazaci; assembly: GCA_004026705.1. NCBI lineage: Eukaryota > Metazoa > Chordata > Mammalia > Afrosoricida > Tenrecidae > Nesogale > Nesogale talazaci. Next base: position 12,512 of record PVJH01017404.1, on the reverse strand, counting down.
GACTTTAGTCTTCTTTATAATGAGTTGTAATCCATACTGAAGGATGAAATCCTTGATCTTCATCAGCAAGTGCTTTAACTCCTCACTTTCAGCAAGTAGGACATGTCACCTGACTGTCATAGGTTGTTAATACGCCTTCCTCCAAACTTGATGCTGCATTCTTCTTCATATAAACCATCTTGTCAGGTGATTTGTTCAGCAAACAGATGGAATAAGCATAGTGCAACGTTACAACTTTATTTTAAACCATACAGTATTCCCTTGTTCTATTTTCACCATACCTTTTGATCCATGTTCAGATTCTGCATAAGCAGAATTGAATATTCTGGACTGGCCAGTAACAGTCCATTTCAGGTGACTAAGGCTAGGAAATCAATTTTAATGTATTTCGTTTTTAAAAACTTCCAATTTTCCTGTATCCATACATTCTATATTTCAAGTTCTGATGAATAGTTGGTATTTTCACATGTTTCTTCTCACTTTGAATCGTTCCCACCAGGAAAGGAAAGTCCTGAAGGCTTCTACAGGAAGGTGTTACTCCATCCACCTCATTATGAAGACCTTTGCTTTGAGAAGACAGCTAGCTCTTCCTCTGTCATTTTTATGCTTTTCAGCCCGAGGCTCATCTTCTGGCACTATATCAAATGAGGTTTTCAGTATCTGACAATGTTCTGCTGCTATCCATGAGGAATTCAGTTGCAAATTCCTCTGAAGTGGACAGCCTCTTCATAGCCTGTTTTTTTATTCTGGAAGCTCTATGGAAACCTGTTCACTTTGGGTGACCTTGCTGGTATTTGAAATACCCACGTGACATAGTGTCGGACATCATCGCGACACACAAACCACCACAGCATGACACACTAACAAGTGGAGGCAAATTATGCAGTCATTTATTCCTTCACAGATATGTCCCATTAGCAATTCCTCAGTTCAAACCACACAGGAAGCCAAGTGCTAAGGACTGTGGCTTGAAAGCTATGGAAGGTAGAGTTTCATCAGAGAGGATGTTGGGAAATTTCCTGAGAGAGTAGGAACTTAAGCAAAGGCAAAGGTTGGTTTAGATAGAAGTGAACAGAGGAGCCACAGGACTTGGTGGTGCACTAGATGGGGGAGCCACTGATAAGGATTATAAAAGGACTTACCGAGTTCAACTGAGTAGTGACAAGTGTTATGTAGTCAGACCAGATACAGAAAAGTCAGGGGTGAAAGACAGCTCAGGGTATTGTTTTAGTTTTGGCTTTGGGGAGATGAAAAGAAATCCAAGAGAAAAAGTTGATCAGTTATTTGGAGTACATAGAGCAAAGATTTGGGGGGTAACAAAGTCAAGTTAAATAAATCTAGGATTATTTAGCATATTAGAGACTCAGGAAAAATTAAAGGTAACTATTTATCAATAAAGAGTTAAGTTTGTATCATACAATCATTGTATTCTGTCAGACCATACATCTCAAAGGATCCAGGCAATTGTACTAGTGGTTACAGCATTGATGGATAGTAGGGCACTTGGCCATATAGTGATTAAGTGCCTGACTACCAAACAAAGCACGGCAATTTGCTTTCATGAAGACTATAGGCTTGGAAATTGTATGGGAAATCCCTATTCTGCTTTATAAGGTCACTATGAGTCACAATATACTTGATAGGAGAGAGAGAGAGAGAGAGAGAGAGAGAGAGAGAGAGAGGAAGAGAGAGAGAGAGAGAGAGAATGCAACTGGATAAAGTATGTGATATCAGACATTTTGGGGTTTGAGAAACCTACTCAGTTATCATCTCAGGCCCACCACCTGGGCCCTGATAGACAATTGGGTCCTGGACTTTGGAAGTCTGAGTCAGGAGCCAGGTAGATGGAGGAAATGGCATTCTTCACCCTTCATACTTCCTCCACATGTGTGACTCTGACCTTAGTGATAGGGGCCACTATGAGGCTCTTTACAGGGGAGTGTTGGCAAGTGTCATTTTATAGTTTAGGCTGCTATGACTAAGTTCTTTCCTCCCTAACCCCCACCGGTTTGTTATCTTAATTATCTTTCTCTATTTCGCTTCCCTGGGTTCCAGTATCTATTGCAATGGTTACAGAGAACTCACACACAAAATCACGAATGAAGGGTTTATTAAGGACATTAACACATTGTAATGTCAGTGAGAAATGCTCAGGATAGACTTGTTTAATGTTACAAAGTTCTTTCCAGTCTACTAATAAAGGCCCACTCTGCTATAAGCCTCACCTCATAGGAGAAGACTTTCAGCTCAAACTTCATGAGTGAAGAAGTCCAGCTTCGCCATATAAATGTCCAGAGGCATCCTGCTCCACGAGTCATCTGATGCACAAAAGCACTGTTTTGCTTGTTTCCTGGGTTAGGAAGTCTGCGGTTGGCATGGCATTTGGTTCTGACTTCTGCTGAAGCTGCACTGATGGTAGCTATCTTCTGGATCGAGGACCGTCACTCTGCAGGAATCTCTGGCCTAGAGGGCATGCTCCACTCTTGACTCCTGTTGGTAATGAGATTTCTCCTCCTCCTTCTCAGATGATGTTCTAGGGAATCCTGTGCACAATTACAGGTGAATCCTATCTGTATCTCCCCCACCTTCTTCCCAGACACATTCAGGAAGAGGTCATTCGGTGGGAGTTAGACTCTGCCCAGAAGAACCACACTGCCCCCATAATCGGTAGAAGAGTAAAGTTCTTTTCAAAACCGATTGTCTGGAGACATTTTTGGTTACTGTATCTGAGGGAATGGTTGTTTCTGGTGTCTAGTAATTGGAGACATTAGGAGTGCAGTGAAAATTGACCAGTGGTCTTAAAGGAGGGAGAGGGTGCATAAGCTTGAAGAAGATTGGTCACATAGCCTTAAAATGTGGGGTTGGAGAAAGGAGAAAGGTGTCTGAAATCCTGTTCAGGGGCCAGGGTCTGCAGACAAAGAAGTAAAATGGTCAAAAAGAGAGGCAAACACGATGACGAACATGGAGGGGAACAGGCCCTGAATGAAGTATCCCAGAAGAGGCCAAAAACCAGGGAAGGTATTTTTTGTAGTAACTCATGACTGTTTTGTTTTTTTCTGCCCCATGGTGCCCCATCTGCCCCATGGTAGAGCTGTACTTTCCCATGACAGCTGAGCACACACCATTTGTACCGCCCTGGAAACTAATTTTTGAAATGGTTGGTTGATATAATGTTGACTTTTTGATCCATGGTGAACCCATTTGCTACAGGATGGAATTGCTCCATCCATAGGGCTTTCTTGACTGCAATTGCTATGGAACAAGAATAATGATACCGTCAAGCATTTCTTTGGAGGTGCTTGGGACTGGGGGTGTGGTTGAACGATTAATCTTTTTGGTTAGCCGCTAAGCACAAACCATTTGTGTTGACTTTGGAAAAGGGCTGGCTTAAAAAGTGATCATTCAAGTAATGTTGGAGAAAAATGCCTAACTGCAGAATTTCTAACTTATTAAAATTTGAAGAGCGGGCTGAGCCCTGGTGGCATAGTGGTTGTGTGTGGGACTGCGGCCCACTGGGATGGAGGTTCAATTCCAGCAGCAGCTCCATAGGAGCAAAGACTGGGCCTCCTACTCCCACCACCAGAGGGCAGTGATGTCCCCCCCCCAAAAAAAATTTGAAGGGCATAATGACAGTGGTTCCCTACAAGGTTAAAAAGGTAAAATACATAAAATATTTTACTAGAACACTGTATTCAGGAAGATTTAATTTTGATATACTTACTAACTCTATTTTCTGACACAGTCTACTTTTGTTTGTTTGTTTTGTTTTGGGGGCATCACTGCCCTCTGGTGGTGGCAGTAGGAGGTGCAGCCTTGCTGCTGGATTTGAACCTCCTATCCGGTGGGTTGCAGGCCCGCGCACAAGCACTGCGCCACCGGGGCTCAGTCCCACAGTCTACTTTTAAGAAAGTAACCATTTCAAAATCAAACAGGAGAAAGTATTATATGTCATTAAAGACATTAAAGTAAATGCCTTTAATAAAAGCAGACTCCCAAACAGGTAAAAATCAGGTACTGATGAAGAATGTGCATAGTCATTTTCAGACATTAATGATTTATTACCTTGGACCTGAAAGAAGATCTAACTGAATAGGACATTTAGTCTTAGATGTATAATCATAGTCAAATGAAAATATAAAAATGTATACTTTTAAAAATAACATATGACATTTCCCAAGAACTTTATTGTCATCAGCACTCAGCTTCTACAGCTATCAGCATATTACTGTAAAATGTATTTGTATTCCACAAGCATCTCCTCATTATGCGTCTGAAAGTAAACAGGTCAAGAACAACTATCATATAGTGTCAGCGGGCAGCAGTCCTTCAGAAATCACTTCAAATGCTTCATTGTGAGAAACTGTGCTTCTCTAAACTGAGACTTGACAAACACCTCTAGGAGCCTATCTTTTAAAAAAATTGTTTTTTTAGGGGGCTCATACTACTCTACAGTTCATCCATATCTACATGCATTGTGTCAAGCACAGTTGTACGTTTGTTGCCATCATCATTCTCAAAATACTTTCTTTCTACTTAAGCCTTTGATATCAGCTCATTTTTCTTCCTCCCTCCCCCATCCTCTCTTCTTCATGAACCCTTGATAATTTATGAATTGTTACTTTTTTTCATGTCTTACATTTTCCTATGTCTCCCTTTACCCATTTTTCTGTTGTCTATCCCCCAGAGAGGAGGTTATATGTAGATCATTATGATCAGTTCCCCCTTTACCCCCCACCTTCTCCTTCCCCTCTGGGTATCACTATTCTTATTATTGGTCCTGAGAGGTTTATCTGTCCTGGATTCCCCATGATTCCAGCTTTTATCTGTACTCCTGTACATGTTCTGGTCTAGACAGACTTGTAAGGTAGAATTGATATCATGACATGGAGGGTAGGGAATGGGGAGGGAGGAAACATTAAAGAACTAGAGAAAAGTTGTGTTTCATCAGTGCTATACTGCACACTGACTGGCTCATCTACTCCCATGAGCCCTCTGTAAGGAAATGTCCAGTTGCCTACAGATGGGATTTGAGTTTCCACTACGCACTCACCCTCATTCACAATGAAATGATTTTTTGTTCTTTGATGGCTGATACCTGATCTATAAATATCTAATGATAACACAGGCTGGTGTGCTTCTTCCATATGGGTTTTGTTGCTTCTGAACTCGACGGCTGCTTATTTATCTTCAAGTCTTTAATACCTCAGATGCTGTATCTTTTGATAGCTGAACACCATCAGCTTTCTTCACCATATTTGGTTATGCACCCGCTTTGTCTTCAGCAATCGTGTCTAGAAGGTGAGCATCATGGAACGCCATTTTTTTTGGCATCACTGCTCTCTTTTGGTCGTGGGAGCTATCCAGCACTACTCCTGAGAGCTGCTGCTGGATTTGAACCGCCAAGACCGCGGGCCACAGTCCTGCACTCAATCACTTAAGCCACCGGGGCTCAGACTAATGCCATTTTAATAGAACAAATTGTTCTTGCATCAAGGGAGTACTTGAGTAGATGTCCAATGTCCATCTGCTACCTTAATTGAAAACCTATAAATATATGCACATAAATCTATTGCCCCATCATCATATATAAATGTTTGCATTTTTACATACCTCTATTTAGACCTCTATAAGTGCCCTTTGCCTCTTAGTTCTGTCCTCTATTTTCTAGGAGCCTGTCTATGGGTGATAAATATAATGATATTGCCTTTGTCAGTAGAGTTACAGATTTCTGGAAAAGAAAAATAGAAGACCTAACAAATTAGGAAAGAGGACAATGCCAAGGGGCATTTCAATGACTGTTCTTTTTCCCATGTGGGTGGCTATTTTGAAATTCTGATTTGCTGGATGAAATATACCACATCTCTTTCCTGAACAGGGGTTGTCATTGCATCCAAGTGTCTACTCCTCTTTCTCAGGCTCTTGCTTAATTCACTTCTGGCTAACTAGTCCATGAGCCTGCCTGCTTGCTTTCTACCAGTGCTTCAGGGAACCACTGCCCGTTTCCAGGACCTGGGAGGACAGGTCACCAGAGTCACCCATTTAATATCCATTCTCTTCTTCAGGGACAACAGGCTATGTGTGCAATTGTGAATTAAGCTCTTTCAGAGAGAAGGAAAAGAAGAGCACACAGATATGGTATCTGTGCCACATCTCCGCTGGTCTCTTAAACTCTGCCGTCTCCCAGACAGTGCTTCAATTCCCTCTTTGGACAGGTGAGGCAGGTGGGGGAATGGAAAATCTGTGTGCTCATGTAGTGGGTGGGTGGAGGTGGGTGGCAAGTGTCAATGCTTCTGCCTCTATTGAGGGTTAGAAAAAAAGTGTTTAGTATATTAATTTTGCATCTGTCCCCAAACTGTCTTGATGATATATTTGTTTCTCCATTTTGAAGACTAAAAACTCAACATACTACTGCTACAAATGACAATGCAGATTTTTTATACTCCTTTTCTCCTTCTTCAAACAGAGTTCTTCAATGCAAGCACAGAGGATGCTGTAGGAAAAAGTAAAGAGCGCCTCCCTTTCTCAGCTTCTTCTCTGTGCCTCAATCGTGTCATCACTTGCTGCTAATACCAAAATAAAATCACCCAATGACATACCAAAGCAAGACCTCAGAGAATTAAAAAAAAGAGAGAGAGAAAGATTTCTGTATTAGCAGAATTTCTCACTGTCTAGTAGGGAAGTAGAAGCCCATGAATTGCATAACCACATGGGCCATCTCTGTTTGGAAATTGGGTTTAACAAAGAGGCTCCACTGGAGTGCAGGAATCATCAAACTCTTCTCCTTCTATAGAGCACAGTGGGGCTAAACAACCTGCTCCTTCCAGAACAGCTAATGAATGATGGCTTCCTATTTGGAGAGCAGAATAAGTATGGTCATTTTTACACCCCAATTTCTCTCTGGCTCTGATTTCTTTTCCTTTCTCACTGAAAATGGAGATTGAATTTTATTCCTATACTGAAGGGCAGGAAACACTGTAGTTTTCTGGGCCTTAAATAGTCAAACAATTTAAAGAAATTGCCCACAGAGCATCTTGATTTTTTAGCACAAAGACACCATACATGATAGCAATACCTTCTATACTAATGGGAGAGCCATGCAGCCTAGATTTGGCATGGCTGCTAGGGTCACAAAGGGCCTTTACATATGATTAAATCAGTTGGTCTTAAGTAAACAGATTGCCTTTGACAGTGTGGGTGGACCTCAATTGGGTGAAGATTAACTAAGGAATTTCCCTAGGGTCTGTTTTGCCACCAGACAAGAATAGATACTTTGCTGGAGCACCCTTCTTGGTTATTCTTCCCCTTTAGGGCTTGGGGATGCAAACCCACAAAAGTTCCAGACCCATGGTCTTGGATTTGTCAGCCCTCCACAACTGCAAAGTAAATTTCTCTCTTTCTATGTACACTTATGTGTTTACTTACATATGCATATATGAGGATGCCAGAACATACAGCTACTAGGGTTCAGATTGTACATGCATGAGTTGATTCAGACAAAACATATTTAAACAAGTTGTGATCAGTGAATGGCTGCAGACTAGTTATTTTAGCAATATGCTTGTATTAGTTTTATTAAGTAGGATCGCTGGTGGTACAGTGGTTCTGGTTAGGCTGCTAACTGCAAGGTCAGCAGTTCAAAACCACCATCCACTCTGTGGGAGAAAGACACGTGTAAATAGTCTAGGAAGTCCAGAGGAGCAATTCTGCAGGGTCACTATGATCTGCATCCACTAGATGGCGGTGAGCTGAGAGTCTTACTAAGGTGTTTTCAAAAGGAAAAGTTTCCATCATCCAGCTGCTGGCTCCTGAGGGGATCTGCTGGGCCAGTTCACGCCAAAGCTGAGGGACAACTCAGAAGATTATTGCAATTATTCCTGGGGGATTCCCGAGGAGTGATCTTGATAGATTTTCTCAAAGGACACAAGATTATCACAGAGACTTATTATGAGATGTTTTAAGAAAATCGAAAACTGTATTGGTGAATAAAAGGTCCAGAAAGATGTGCCAAAATTTTTTTTTTCCTTCTCACCATGACAAATTACCTCTTTACTTTTCAAGGATAGCAATGGCAGATTTCTGAAAATTCCTTGGGAAACCTTACTTTCATCACCCAACGGTCCTGATCTTGTACTGACCTGCTCCCCACCCCCAACTTCTTTCTTTCCTCAAAGGGCAAAGAAGGCTGTAAAAGACCACAGTGTGAGTTCCTTGAGGTTGCCCAAACTGCAGTTTTGATGTGATGTAAGTCTAAGAGTGAGGTTTTTCAGATAAAGATTAGAGAGCTGGAAAAACTTTCAGAAGTGCATAGACCGATATGGAGGATATGTTAAGAAACAGTAGCTTCACAGTTTGATATTTTTGTTTATTAAAAGGTTACTTTGAATGAGAATCAACTCGATTGAAATCAATTGGGATTATTCATTTTCAAAGAAGATGATTCTATAGCAGTACTTTTGATTTATCTTTGTGTGTTTGTGTGTGCGTTTGTGTGTGGGGCGAGGGTACCTGTGTACCATACATGTCACTCTGCTTCTATTTCTTAAGAGAAACCCAACTCTCACACTCTCTTTGTATGTGGCACTGTCAGCTTGCATAAATAATAATATTACTCTGCATCAGTTAGTATAAGTTGAAAAATTAGATGTGAGCTCCATAGGCTTCTGCCTTCTGCAAGGAGGATGAGTTCTCAGAGAGCTCACTGTGGTCTGGGTTGGAAGGGTATAGTTGCAGCTAGAGGAGCAATCTTCACTCTGACTACTTACTATAATTCACATATTTTTAAGAACAGATCTCTTATGTGAATATCTAGTCTTGACAACAACCTTGAAGAGTGAGAGCAGATATATTTTACATTTGACAGAAGCAACAGATGTTCTCTGACAATGCCTCACTTAAGGCCATATAATAAATGCCTTCAACAAAGGCAAAGTCTTCCCTCATGTGGTTCCTTCTCCCTTCTCCACCCCCTTCCCCCACCTCTCTTTGGATCATATGAGTCATCTGTATCAAACTACGGGCATTGTGTCAAAGTCATGGTGTTGTTTCCAGCTCTGAGGATTCGTATTTAACTTCCCAGGTCCAATCTGAGTGCTCTTCTTCTAAAAACTTCTGTAGGCAACAGCTTCCATCTTGATAACCCATTCACATGCTTCCTTGGCTAAATGTGACTCTTTAGAGAATTTTGGTTAGAGTTTATGCCAACTTGATGGTACCTGTTTGTGGTAGAGGGGGAGTCCAACCGGTCAACCAGGTGGTAGCCAAGAGATGCCTCCTTTGGGTGTGATTTTATTTCTAAGACTGACAGTGAGATTCCCTTTGACTTTCTTACCCTTCATCTTCCCTGCTTGCTGGGATTGTGTATCTGCCTCCAGGGGGTGGTGCTCTGTGGGCTGCTGATTCTGGGAATCAACCAGAGAGCTGTTGGTGCCCTGACATGTTCCCATTAACCTTGAACCCACAAGACTCTTCAATCAACTTGTGATCCCCCTGCTTTCTTCTTTACCGTTCTGTGTCATTGGTCTGCAACTATATGAGTCTGGAGAGGGCTCCGGCTAGCATAGGTCCATGGACTTGAGTTGAACTGTGCTGGGATGCCTTCTTGATAGATATGTCTTTGTTGTACAGATTTGAGTGCCACTAGCTTTTTGTCTCCAGACAAACCAGCCTAATATAAGCTGGCTGTTTCTGGCTTTTCATTTTGAAATAGACCTGATGACTAAAATCATACGTGTGTTTAATCAAAATTGCTTTGCCTATTTCTCTTGTCTATTAGCTTGTCCCTCTTCACAAACCTTCTCCTGTTTCTGCCCCAGTATATATATACTGCCTTTTAAAAATCCAACCTACAAAGGATGCTTATTTAATAAGCAGCATCCAGGAAGTGGATTCTCAATTTATTCCTTGTCTTTCCCGTACCACTGGCTCAAAGTCTGAGGGTCCTCTAATAAAAAATTTCAGGATGATGTTTGACTCCCACTTCTCTTTCACTGAGGAAAGACATAAAAATGGGCAAGATCTGCAAGGCCATTTCCTGTCTGCAGATCTAATTCTAAGTGGGCATTAAACCAATTGCCCTTGACTGCCTTGTAGCAATCAGACAGACCAGGGTAGAACTGCACCTGTGGATTTCTGAGGTTGTGTCTCTCTCTCCTTTGAAGCAGCTAGTGGTTTCAAATTGCTGACTGTTCAGTCTGCAGCCCAACATATAATTCACTATGCCACCAGAGCTCCATAAGTGAGTAGTAGTAATAACACCTTCTATAATTTTACCCCTTTAAAAATAGCATGAGCCTACAAAGCATATAATATATTTTAGGGTACATCTTTTAGAGTTTACATCTATAAATAAAGAAGCATTTCCAAACTCAGAAAATGAACAATTTATGATATGAGTTTTGGACAAAAATATGACCCCACCTCCCCATTCAAAGCCAAAATCTTTTGTTCAGGGACTGAGTTTCAAGAGTAGGTGACCTTTTGGTTTCTTAAAACAGAGCCAGGTATATGCTACAAATCAAGATCTAAATAAAAGCGCTATTTGCTCTGAAGACTGACCTTTCAGAAATGATTATTTTTATGAATTTCCACATTCTGACCTCCTATATATATATATAGCATAATGAGCAACTCAACACACTGTAGATAGTATCACTATGGAAAAGAGGGATAACATTTATGGCAAGACATAGCTACTGGATCCTCCATGTAGTCCATACTTCAGAGATCCCTGCAGGTCCATGGTGAACCTGTAGCCAGGCCCAAGAGGAGATGGTCAGAAGACGGAGACTCCACTGTGGGGATCCATGGGGATTGCTAGGTATGAACCAAAAGAATAATGGATGTTGTGATTGCGTCTCAGCTTTTCTTAATTCCCTGCTCAATCACTGCATTAATTTATGCTTATTCTTCTATCAAAAAATACACTGCCATTAAGTCAATTGTGACATAGAGCAATCTTGCAAGACAGAGAACAACTGTTCCTGTGGGCTTCTGAGATGACAAATCTTTATAGGAGAAACTTTGACCTTTTGGCTGTTGTGAACAAACTACAATGAATGTTGGTGGACATGTGCCTGTTTGTCTGACTGCGTTCAGGTTTTTGGTATAGACCTAGGAATGGGATTGTGGAGCCATGTGATAGTTCTATGTTTAACCTTAAAACAAACAAGCAACCCTAAAACAACAAGCAACCTTAAAACAACAAACAGCCAATTGCCAGCAGACTGCAACAGAGGACATTTCTGGGGTCACATGGTGTGGAGGTAGTGTGGTCTGAATCCCCTTAAACAGAGCGAACCAAGCAGGGAGCACACCAGATCAGCAGCTGGAGCAAGGCGGAGCTACAAAGATGCTGAGGAGCCCCAAAGGGGGCACTCCAGGCTGGGAGGGGCAGCACCTGGACAGTCTTGAAGGCCAACAAATAGACCCAGGATTTTTGTAATTTCTTCTCTTAAAATTTTTTATTTACTATTTTCACTTTTAAAAATAAGTTTGGGCTATGCCATAGTTGGTGTACCTACCTATACAGGATAGGTACAGGAGAGAGCAGCCCGAGGAGAGAGCAGCAGGGCCACTGGTACTGGGGAGGCCAAGGAGGTAAAGGTGGTGGGGAAGGGGGCGGTGAGCAGATTGCACCATGGACAGGGGAACAACTGGGGTGTTGGAGTGGATAACAAGGAGGGGATAGGGATCTGAGGGGTGGTGGTGGTCAAAGCAATAGCAAACTAGCTAAGAGGAGGTACCAAGAGGCAGAAATAAAGGGAAAGTGACAGTGGGGCAAGAGGAAGGTAAAAGGAAACAGAGGAAGGACTAAGGAAGCAAAGCAATGGATAGAGGTATAGACATAGCAGTGTACATGTGTAAATACATTAATCCACAAAAAATAGAGACATTGACCCATGTACATATATTTATATAGCAATGCACTGAGATAGGGGTGGACTTTGAGCATCTGCTCACACCCTCCCTCAATCGAAGAACACTTTGTTTAACAAATCAGCAGTCTGAGATGTTCACCCTCCTGACACAATTGGTGAAAACAAAATGAGTGCATAAGCAAATGGTGCCTGGCTATTAAAGATATAGCATCTGGTGTCTTAAAGGTTTGAAGTTATACAGGTCACCATTCAGCAGTGAGGCAACAAGTCCACATGGAAGAAGAACACTGCTGTGGCAATCATGAGGAGTCATAGGGACCAAGTAATAAGCATCAGCAAACTCATAAAAAACAAAACATATTGTTGAGAATGAAGGGGGCTGGAGCAGAGATCCAAAGCCCATCTGTGTACAGTGGAGCAATCTCCCCACAGAAGGGCCACAAGGAAGGGACGAATCCCCACGGTGCAGTAAAGCATCAATTAAACATATCACATTCCCCTGGTTCCTTAAAGTTTTCTCACACCCCACTACCATGACCCTAGTGCTGCTTCTCAATTCAGACTAGACCAGAACATGTACACAGGTATAGAAAGGGATGAGAGCTTACAGCACACAGAATCCAGGAACAAGAGAGG
>PVJH01017403.1:0-47885 GCA_004026705.1 Nesogale talazaci | reverse complement strand
AGAGTTCGTCAGCTTCCCACCACCAGCACCCAGCAGCCGTAACCTCAGGAGGGGTGGAAATTCTACTGTCTCCCCACATGACTTACCACTACCACCAGGCATGGTCCCAAGAGCCCCAGAGAGGGCTAGATTTCAGGCGTGGAATGGTTTTGATTACCAGGTTGGGCTGAAACGAAAGTGGAGAGCCTTAAAAAACAAGGCGGACTGTGGGTTTGAGGATAAGGTTTGGCCTCTAGGCAGACAGCTGCCCTTGAGAGAACTAGGGGGGCAGGAGTTCCGATCACAGACCGCGGCTTTGTCTGTGGAGGAAGAGCGGAGAGCAGCAGTGTTTGGGATGACCCCATCCCTCACCCTGGTGAGATCATTCACGTAGGCCACCAGCCTCTCCGCCAGCTGGGCCAACCTCAGGCCTTAGGTGAAAGACTCTGCTTCCGATGATTGTTCTGGAATATTCTATATTCGGTGCATGAAAGCACAATAGCAACAGGAAACACACACACACACGCGCGTGTGCACGCACATGTGCGCACACACACACACACGCAACCAAAGGTGGTCCCATCCCTCCCGATTAAAAGGTCAGAGGACCCTTTGCTCATTCTAGTCCTTGATGTGGATCCAAGGGAAGTGTGCCTTTGAAGTCAGGAGCAACCCCAGCAGGCCCAGCTGTGAGGGCGGAGATAGAGAGCCAGACAGGACGTTGCCTCCTCAGGGGCTGATCCAAGGTGGTGCCGTAAGGACCGCACTTCCCCTGGCCAACAGTGATTTGGAACAGCTTGTTCAGTCATCAGAGGAGACTCATAACCCAGGGGCAAGCGAGATCCTGGTCTGTCAGTGGCAGGCCTGTCTGCTTTGGAGTTTCTGCCCAACCTCTGGAGAGCTACCCTTACTGTGTCCTAATTCCAGGCAAACCGATTCTAGGAAGTAGGCCTTTCATGTCTTCAGTTTCAGCCATCTTAAAAGGGACCCTAGAAAACTGGGACCCTCATCCATTGCTCATAGAAATATAAAATTGTGCAGCCTCTGTGGAAAGCGATTTGATGATGCCTCAAAAAAATTAAACATCCAACGACTATATGATCCAGCCATTCCAGCCCTAGTTAAACACTCCAAAGAAATGAAAGAACGGATCCAAATATTTGTACATCAATGTCCCTAGTAACATTATTCATAATAACCAAAAGGTAGAAACAATCCAAGTGTCTGTCAACAGATATATGGATAAACAAGACATGGTCTATCCATGTAAGTGGATCATTTAGTTATAAAGAGAAAAATTCTGATACATAAAGAGGAACATGTTTTGAAGCTATGACATGGACGAACCTTTAAGATGTTGTCCTGAGTGAAATAAATTCAACCCTAAAGCACAAACATTGTCTGATCTCACATACAAATGATCTAGAATAGGCAAAGTCAAAGAGACCAAAGGTGATTCATGGTTACAAGGGTCTGGGGTGAGAGAAGGAATAGAGAGTTGCTGATTAACTGGGTCTAGAATTCTTGTTTAGGAAATGAGAAAGTTTCAGAAATGGATAGTGGTAATGGTTGCACAACCTTGTGACTATCATTAATGCCACTAGTTAATTGCATTATACTTGAAATTAATTATACTTGAAATGTCAAGTTATAGGTCATGTATATTTTAGCACAATAAAAAAGTACACACATACACACACACACACACACACACCACATAAAATGCCTCTAAGCCATACAAGCCTTAAATAATGGTTCAGGAGACTATTGTCAAGTCATCAGCAATGAAGATCTGGCAGGGAATTAATTCTATTGACAATCAATTTTCAGAACTGACTGCTGGGATCCTTTGAGTATTTCCAGAAGGTTTCTTCCTGGGCTGTGAGTGATGAGGGTAGAAGCTGAGTCTTCAGATTGCTGCTTCTATTTCCAAATTTTGAGATTCAAAGGATGGGAGGTTTGGGTTGATCATGGAGTTCACATCCCCCACATTACAGGATGTCCAAACTGATAGCCATGTTGGGGTTTGAAAGCTTCCAAGATGGGGTACTCACCACTCTGTGAAGAAGTCAGAACCATCATCTGAACGTATTTATTCTTTTGTATGTTGCGACAGAATCTGCTGCTTTACAACTCTAATCCATTGCCCTGATTCATCTATTCTTCTCAAGAGCTGAGCAGCACAATGGCCAGGTTCCAACAGTAGGCAGAAGAAGCACAAAAAAAAGAGCCATCTCACTCTCCCTTCCTACTTTCTGCATAGCATGGTCTGATCACGTATGTTCTGATTACATGTTGCACAGACCAACTCTTGATTTGGCCCCTCATTTCCTCATGTATTTTCATGAAGGTGTGAATTTCTCCAGTCAATGTCTTGTTGTCATTGTTGTTGTTGTTGTTGGGTGCCATAGCAATCCATGCACCCCAAAACAAAAAATTGACCGGTCCTGTCCCATCCTCACAATCGTTGGATTTTGTGTTGCTTTTGTTTTAGTCCATTGTTGCACCCACTGGCGAATACGTCTTGTCAAGGACCGTCCTCTTTTTTGCTGTCCCTCTATTTTACCAAGCCCATCGTGCTTCTCCTGGAACTGGAGGATTGCGGCTTGACTTGGTCTGAGGCAGATGTGTCTATTCTTTTGGTCTCCCATGGTACTGTCAATATTCTTTGTCAGTACCTTAATTCAAATGCATCATTTCTTCCGTCTTCCTTACACAGTGTCCAACTTCCACAAGCATATGAGGTCATGGAAAATACCATGGCTTGAGTCAGGCCCACCTTAGTCCTCATAGTCAAACCCCTGCCCTTCAGGACTTTAAAGGGGTCTTGTGCAGCAGCCGATTCGCTCAGAGCAGTACGTCGCTCAATCTCTTGACTGCTCCTCCTCTGAGCATAGTTTGTGGATCCAGGCAAGGTGAAATCCTTGACAACGTCAGCCTTTTCTCCACGGATCATGCTCTCACCTGGTGGCCCACTTGTGAAGATGTGGGTCTCCTTTACATTGAGTGGTAACCCATTCTCAAGGCTGAAATCCTTGAACTTTGCAGCGAGTGCTTCAAGTCCTCCTCACTTTCAACAACCACGGTTGTGTCATCTGTAGAGTGAAGGTTACTAATAAGATTTCCTCCCATGTTGGTATGAAACTCTTCTCGATATTATGCAAATTTCCGAATGATTTGCTAGGTATACATATTGAATAAGTATGGTTCTGAGAGAGTACAATCCTGGCATAGACCTTTCCTTATTTTAGTATTCCCCTGTTCTGCTTGCACAACTGCCTCTTGATCCAGGTACAGGTTCTTCATGAGCACAACGTAGTGTTCTGGAACTCACGTTCTTCTCAAGGTTATCCATAGTTTGTTCTGATCCACACAGTCAAAACATACAAGCAAACAACTTTCTCTGCCTTCAGCCAAGATCCAACAGCAATGGATCTGTGTCCTCCTCTGATTCCAGCCCAAACCTCTGGCAGTTCTGTGAAGGCACTACTGAAACCCTTGCTAAATGATCTTCAGCAGAGTTGTACTTGAACATGATATCAATGAGATTGCTCTACAATGTGTACATTTTATTGGGCTACCTTTCTTTGGAGTGGGTACAAATATGGATCTCCTCCAGACAGTTGGCCAGAGAGCTGTCTTCAAATGACTTAGTCTAGATGAGTGAGTGATTCCAGTGCTGTATCAGCTTGTTGAAACTGTCTGCTGGTATTCCCTCAATTCCTAGAGCTTTGTTTTGGGGCTGGTGCCTTTATTGCAGCTTGGACTTCTTCCTTCAGTACCTGTGGTTCTTGATCCTGTGTCTTGAAATGATAGAATGCCATCTAGCTCTTTTTGGTACTGTATGTGTATTCATGTCAAATCTTTTTTTTTTTTTGAGGGGGGGGTGCATCACTGCCCTCTGCTGGTCATGGGAGCTACCCAGCGCTGCTCCTGAGAGCCGCTGCTGGATTTGAACCGCCAAAACCACAGGCCACAGTCCCGCACTCAACCACTTACGCCACCAGGGTTCAGCCCCACGTCAAATCTTTAAAATGATTTAAAAGATGTTATTTTTGGAGGATCTGCTCAGGGGAAGCAACCACTCCCTTCCGTTTCTCACCCCATCAAGTTGCCCTAATGCAGCAGGGAGAGGAGAGGGGAGTGTTTCTGGATCTCCTTCCACCCCCAATCCTCCTCGGCCCCATTCTTATCACAGGCCATGTTTCCTGAGGGCAGTGTGTCCATTTCCAGCCCCTGGGTCCATGGGGATGGGCAAGGGTGGGGAAATAGTTTTCTGGAGAAGTAGCTTGTCTCCTTTTCTTGATGCCAACCTCTCACATTCACATGCTTTTCTCCCCGCCTCCCCCTTTGGTCTGCTTTCCTCCCATTACACAGTTCCTGGACTCACACTTCTCTGGACCTAATGAGAAACTCCCTTCATATGTTTCTTCTTTGAAAGCTAGCTCCATGGAGGTAGGGGTTTGGGTCTGTTTTTTTTGCTGCCATGGCATCCGAATCTACCACTTAGTTTGACAGTTGGTTCTTAAAATGCAGATCATACAGAAAACTACAGCTTCCCTCTGACACACACACATGCACACACACACCGAACATCCAGAGAACAAGCAAGAGACTGAAGCTGACACCTTCTCCACCTACCAGTCTGTACACATCATCTTCGTTAGCTGGGTAAGAAGCCAAGGAGAAGCCTAATGTCAAACAAGTAGGCAGCAAAGCCCGAGCGGCTCCTCGGGCTTGGGAAGCACACCCTGTCTCCTATCCCTCAATACACAGATTTTCCTTGTGCTGTGATCTTGATCCAGAAAGCACAGTACACGCTTACCTGCTGCCGCCAGACCAACTGTTCATACAGAGCCGTAGAACCATAGCCCATACCTACAGAGTTGGCGCCTGGATGGTTGTGGACCTGTCCTAATCACTCATCTCTGAACAGTCACCAAAGTCCTCACCTGAAACCACTGTTTTCACTTTAGCACTCATGTTCTAGAATCTGTCAGGTCTTCTGGTGCCCTCCTAATATTCAATCCCAACTTCTCTTCTTGGCTTCTAAGCTTCTTCACCACCTGACCCTCATCTTGCCAATCCAGCCCAACCCCAGTGTTTATTTTGTTTTTTTTGCCCCAGTGTTTATTATCTTCCCTTTGTGTCCTGCTAGCTCCTCTCTCAATAGGCTTGTTGAGAGAGTGAAGGCTTTGTGTCAGCTTGGCTGGGCTGGCATTTACACTGATGTAGGCAGTTAAGATATAGTAATCCCCGATGACGGACATCTTCCCGGGGTGTGGTCTGCTGTGGAAACATGTTTGCTTTCTGCGAGGTCTGCATCCTGCATCGGGCGTCTTGGGACTTGCTGTATTGCCTGTTGATCTTGGGAGTCAGCAGCGACTTGCCACCTTGCCTACAGATTTTGCATTCCTTTATCTCTGCAGACAGAAACCTGCCCTCTGAGTTCTCCATCTTGAGTTCATTCATCCCTGCAGCAACTTAAATCAGAAGAAGCCCCCACTCTGGCATGTGACCCACCGACGTGGAACTTCCTTCTACAACTGTGTGAGTTCTTGCCTTGGTATAAGCCTAGCTGCATATATACAAATATAAACACCACTGGTTTGGGAGAACCCAACCTTTCTGTTACTATCCATTGCTTTTCCTAACATCTCAGACAGGCTTTTTTTTTTTTTTCCCAGACAGGCTTTTTATACCTTCTCACTCTAGGCTCTATCCCGATTTTCATGAAGAGTGCATGTTCAGTCTTCCTCTGAAGCCACCCATACATAGGGCCATCTCGGCTGTGTCCTGATTGCTTCCTTCTGTGTCAGTTTTAGCTCTGTAGCTAGTGTGTCAGACCCGAGTAATCAAATTCCCTATTGCGCCCGACACAAAGTCGCTGTTGGGTAGCATCAAGCCAGCCCTATAGAACAGAGTAGAATTTCCCCATAGGGTTTCTAAGACCGTAAATCTGTAGGGACCCAAACTGTCACAGCTGTCCCCCCCCCCCAGAGAAACTGGGGAGTTTTAATTGTCAGCCTTTCAGCTAGCAGCCAAGTGCTTCACCTCTGAGCCACCAGGGATCCTCCTGACACAATGTTGGAGTTCCGAAAGAAGGGCGACCACATTGCAGAACACCAGCGGCCCCTTTCACACGTGTTACAGTGTGCAGCGTGATAGAATACAACTCATTCTAGAGTCTGAAAGAGAAGTGATTATCTTTATCATGACTTCCAGCATCCTCGAAGTTGATTACTCTATAGTTATTACACAAGGGGGTATTAAAAAAACAGCTATTTTTCAAAACTCTGGTTTGTTGTTGTTTTTAAAAAACACCCTTACCACCAGAATGAGGCTTGCCATCACCTGACACTTCACCTTTTTGCGAAAGGAGAACTCCCCCCTGGGCACATGAGTTTTTCCCACAGCGCTGTGCTTGTAAGCTGTGCTCAACATCACAACATTTCTCCTGAGCAGGAAACAAAATTTCCCCACTGCACACTCTTCTCTTACATCAGCAGTTAAAAAAAAAAATAAGAATGAGGTTTGAGTGTAACTGCTTTTAAGAAAAACAAAACTTCATTGTGACCAGAGAGACTCTTCCCAGGTGATGCCACTGGATGCACTAACTCAGAGCGAGTTGCTTGATGCTTGCCTTGCTGGGGAGGGCAGGGGATGCTTACTATGAAGCTGGAGCTTTTTTCTTGTTCTTTCGGGGTGCCCCTCCTATGTTAACCCCTAGCGACACTCAAAAAATGGTCAATTCTATTCTCAAAGAAGCATCCCTCCTGGGTAAAGTGGGAGGAGAAGGGGGAGATAGGAGGAACCAAACACAATGATTAATGTGCAACATCCACCCCCCCCCAGAGGGACTAACAACAGAAATTGGTGAAGGGAGATAACTGGCGGTGTAAAATATGAAAATAAAATAATTTAGCAAGGATTCACGAGGGTGAGAGGAGAGAGAGGGGGGAAAAGAGGAGCTCAAGTAGGAGAAAAATGTTTTGGAAATGATGGTGGCAGCATACCTACAAATGTGGTTGACACAATGGGTGTGTGGATTACTATAAGAACTGTAAGAGCCCCGAGGAAGATGGCTTATTAAACTAAATATTTATCGAGAGAGAGAGAGTTAAAAAAAAAAAGGAGCCCTACTAGCATAGTGCTGATGCATTGGGCTGCTGACCTCAGGGTTAGGAGTTCAAATCCACCAGCTTCTCCATGGGAGATACACTGGACTTTCTACTCCCATAAAGAATCATGGTCTTGGGAACCCACATGGGGCAGTTCCACCCTGTCCTTAGGGTCTGTCTCTATGAGTCGGCATCGACTGGACGGCAGTGTTTTTGGTTTATCCTCAAAGTCACTCCAGCCTGTGGCATGAACACTTAAAAAAAGAAGCAGACCCTTATAATGTCTCCACGCAGTGTGTCAAAACACACATGGGTAAATCTGCAGCCCATGATTGCTTTAGAGCATTAAAAAGGAACATTTCAAGGACTAAGGTGGACCTGGCCCAAGCGATGGTATTTTTCATCACCTCCTGGACATTGCATTAGGAAGGCTGAAGAAGAATCGGTGTATTTGAATTATGGCGCTAATGACGGATATCAAAAGTACCAGGGACTGCCGGAAGAAAACCAACCAACCAGCCAAATCTGTCTTGGAAGAAGTACAGCCACGGTGTTCCATGGAGGGAAGAGTGGGGAGACTTTGTCTGACAGTTGGAACATGTTTCCGGGAGAGACCAGGCCCCGGAGAAGGGCCTCGTGCTTGGTACAGCAGAGGGGAAGGCCCCGGTGAGATGCACGTGACCCAGTGCTGCAGCCACAGGCGGAAGCACAGGAAGGGCTGTGAAGGAGGCGCAGGACCAGGAGGTGTTTCATTCTGATCCACATACAATCATTGAATCAGAACTGACCCGAGGCCTCTGACATCAACAGCCATGACAGACTACTGGGACGTAAATAGGGTAAATGTCAAATAGCATTCATAATCAATGTGAAAAACATTCTTAAAAAAGAGCATGTATGAACTCCTTGACATTTGAAGAGTCAACGGAAAGATGCCAGACAGCTGAGCAGGTGGAGAACATTCTGGCAAGAAGTGTCAGCAAAGGCAGATGCAGGAGGAAATGAAAGCTCAGGATCTATCTAGAGATGCTCCAGGGGAGCGGTTTATTTCCTGATAATAAAATCTGAGGCTCAAAAGCTAAGGGGTGACATGTGGTGCCCAAGTATGCTTACACTTAGACCGTGGACACAATGGAATCTCGACTGGTCAATCCTATTTGCTCTTGGAGTCAGAAATAAAAGAAAAAGAGCACCCTATTGGCTTGATGCTCCCATGAGAGCTGGGTAAGGGTAACCTATGGAGTCCAAAGTGTATGATTGTCATTTTAGATTTACACTACTATGGGTTGCTTTCTGCACAACACGATGTATCCTTCCAGTGGTGGAGCTGAACCCTTCTGCAGTCCTCACTGCGCAACCCCAGCAAGGGGCAGCACTTCTCCACCTGCTTTCCTGGGGAGCTTGCATTATTTGGGGGCTGGCCTTGAACAGTTCTTCTGTTCCTCTTCTGTCCCTTCTTCTGTGGGTGACCCGAGTGTCAGAAGTCTGGTTAATCTTCCAAAAGCCAGTAAAGGGCAACCACAGAAGAGAAGTTTCTTCTCCCTTTTGGCTTCCTCTCGCTAACTCAGTTGCTAGGTGGTCCTGGACCCGCCATTTGAGTGCTCGGACTTGGCTGGGCTTCGCTACTACAAGAGCTGATCCCAGAAGGTGGAAAGGCTGTGGAAGTCTGGCTGGATGCAAGGGCTGGGGCCCCCGATGTTGTGGTTCTGGGCACCTCTGATTTCCCTTTCTTGATTTTCCTTCTGCATCATCAGCAGGCATTTGGATTTAGTGCTTCTCTAGGCTGTCTTTGTTTTACCTGGGAAAGTCCCTGCAGACAGGGTGAAGATCTCCCCAGAGGAAAGGGCTGGAGCCCTGACCTCTGCCACCCGAATTGTTTGGGGGAAGAAGTCCCCATAGGGGGTAGGAGGGTGATCAATTGGCAACTTAAGGAGCAAGTCCCCACTCCCCCGCTCCTCCCTCTGCTTATTGTGCTCGGGAGGGCAGCGGGGTCAGCAGCAGCAAACGGAAGGGCCAGCTCACCGTGCCTTGAAAGGGGCCGGTTTTGGGTTTCAGTAATGAGCGCACTCTTTCTCTCCTTGGAGGCACTCAGATTTCACCGAGTTACAGGGAACCTGTCGACTGCTGTTTTCATTGTTCGGCCCTCATAGGGAACTTGGATAGAGGGCAAGTCTGTTTCAAAGAAAGCAAGGGAACGAAAAGCCTTGACTAGATGCAATGAACCGTCCTATGCAGATCACAGCTCCAGTAGCTATGGGACACCACTGCCGGGTGAGAGGGCAAGATGCTGAGTGCCCTATGTTGATGTGACTGCCTCCTTGGAGATGGGAATGCCACTGCCGAAGGGCAGGGCCAGCAGGCGACACCGCCCTGGGCTGTTTGATTTGCCATAGAACAGCCCCCCACCCCCCACCCCACCCCCAAGCAGCCTGAATCCTAGCAGCCTCTGCCTCACACTGGCTGTTCAGTCCCAAAATCAAGACTGAGGAAATCGGCCAAACTAACCCCTGAAAAGTGAGGTGAGGTAGGTAAGTCAGGCTTTGACTTGCAGAAAGACCACCAAGCCATGCCTAGGACCTAGGGCCTGAGGTCACAGACAGGTTTTTACCTTCTTTGTTTGTCTTGCCCTCTGCAAACACTTGGCAATAACACTTCTTTCCTGACGGGTGCATTTTGCAGCAGACACACATTGTTTGATTTTTCCGTTTCCCTAAAGTGGTCCAGAGTCACAGGACAGGCTGTGCCAGCGAGAGGGAAGAATGAGGTTGTCCCTGGTCATTGCTGGGTCCGTATACCCAGGTCCTTCTGCCCTGCCCACTTGGCGCTGTCCCTGGGGAACAGGGAGTTTTCACGGCACTGTCCCTCCTTGAACAGAGCACAGGACAGGCAGAAGCCCAGAACGAGGAGAGGGTCCAGAATGAAGACGCTCCCGAGGTCTTTGCCTTTAGGAGAGGAAGGTCTGGGGTGACAAAGTGCTGTGAGGGCCTTGTCTTGCCACTGTGCCTAGCATAGGCCAGGGGAAGGCAGGGGACGGAGGGAGGCGAGAGTGGGACCTGAACAAATCGGGAAAGAAAGAATGTTTCTACCACTGCTTACACATAGCAAGGTCAGGTCCAAGCATCAGGCTGTCTGTGTGGGGCCTGACCTGAGCCAGGAAGTGGAACCAGAGCCTTTGGCAACTTATTGTCACTTTCTGATCCTCTTCTTTTCACTTCCCATCCCCATCTTTACCCCCGGCTCCGTCTCTCACTGTATCAATGGCTCACCTTTCAGAGCAGTTATGAGAGCAGCACGGCACTGTGCAGTGTTTCGCTCTTTGATGCATCGGGTCCCTGTGAGTTGGAATCAATTCAATGGCACCTCCCAAAGACAACAGGCTTCTCACTGTGGCCGTTACCAAGACAAACCACTTCCATGTAGAACCCTTCTCTCAACTCTAGAGAGAATATGTTTTGCATATTAAAATGACAATTGAAAGCACTGGGATAAAGGCCCTACGCAGCGAGGTCCTCAGGACATCCAAAGGCCTCAGCCTCAAAGACTCCTCAGGGAAGAGTCTCCCCTGCTACAAAATCACATAGTACTTCATAATATGTATTAGCTTTCCAGTCGGCAAACAATCACACACACATCATTTCTTTTCAAGCTGACACGGCCCAGTGACTGGCAGTAAACCTGAGCCCAAACTCAAAAAACTCACCACCATCGAGTCAATTCGGGCTCAAAGTGTCACGGTTCTGTGCACAGGTAAACTATGCAAACAATCCTCCCAGGAGGAGCCTCAAGAATTAGTAGAGGTGAGAGTCAGGGACACCAAATAAGCAATAAATGGGCCTGGTTGCCTGATAGGAGATGATACGAGAGATGATACGAGTT
The DNA here is from genome assembly GCA_004026705.1 of Nesogale talazaci. Lineage (NCBI taxonomy): Eukaryota > Metazoa > Chordata > Mammalia > Afrosoricida > Tenrecidae > Nesogale > Nesogale talazaci. The sequence goes on along the minus strand of PVJH01017403.1, from coordinate 36,909 downwards.
TAGACTGGAGAGCGAGGAGCATTGTGCTTCAACCGTGCAGAAGAGAGAGACCGGTTGGTTGTTGTTTGGTTGTTTGGTTGGTTACTTGGTCAGTCGGTTGGTTGTGTGGGTGATTGGTTAGATGTTGATTGGTTGTTTTTGTTTTGTTTTGGTTTTTTTTTTTTTGGGGGGGGGGCATCACCGCTCTCCGGTGGTGGGAGTAGGAGGCCCAGCCCCACTGCTGGAATTGAACCTCCATCCTAGTGGGCCGCAGTCCCGTGCACAACCACTATGCCACCAGGGCTCAGCCCATGACTGGTTGTTTTTAAGAGAGCCCTTTCAGATTCTCACCCCAAATCCAGATAATTGACTTAGAAAAGAAAAATTGAATTAGAAAGTGAACAGTCTCTAAGGGGAAGAAGTGGCTGCTGGAGGCGGACAGAGGAAATGAGCATTGATTTGATCACATTATTTACTGGACTAAATCTATAAAGTTTGATCCTAGAACGACAGCACGCACAAATTCCAGTGCATACTGCTTTTATATTTGATGCAAAAACCTTGGCCTGGAGTTATTGTTTGTGATCCATTTTTACAAGTCTGGCTAAACTTTTGAGGTTTTATCTCTCATCGAAACACAATAGAGAGTTCTGTTAAGTGTCCATTGGGCACCTAAACCCTCTCAAACCCATAGAGGGGCAAAGTCTCGTTCGCTCACAGCAGTCCCAGCTCTGGCTCCAGATCTTACCCAGCTGCCTCTCAGACTTGTATATCTTGGTGATATAGGCTATGTCAGAAACCGTCCTGTTCTCTTCCTTGCTAGAAACGGAAGCGTTCTCCTCAAGAAGCCCATAAAATCTTAGGTCCTAAGAAGTGGTGCTTGGTCACCTGCTCACTAACTGTTTGTGTGATAGACCCTGCAACTGCTTGCCTCGATTTGTCCACTCGGTTGAACCCTTTCTTCTTGTTCTGCCTTGGAGTCCTGATTCCGGACACCCATCCAGATAACTCCTGGGGTGCCCGCACCGCCCACCCGCATATGCTCACTTGGACTCTAGGGAAGTTGTCCTTGAGCTGGGCTGCTCCCTCATCTTGGACTGGCCACTCATCTGTGACTCACAACTGATCCTGATCTCCCAGTGGCCCTTGACTGCCGCGACCGACCTCTCAACAGGGGACGCCAATCTTGATCCCTCTTTGCTCCAGCAGGCCTTGACTTCCTGTCTCCAAGTTGCCTACTTTGCACAAACAGCAGCAGCAGCGTAATAATTATAGCTGATGTGGGGCACGACTCTTCCTATATGCGGTGCATGTATTAGCTCATCTAATCCCCACAATAATCTGTGAAGAATGAGTACTAGCCTGTTTCACAGGCGAGAAGATAAAAGCCCAGAGGGACTAAATGATTACCTAATGTGATATAGACCTGTAGGAGGGACCCAGGACTCCAAACTGAGGCTGAGGGGTGCCAGTACCCCACACCTGGATTACTTCTATAGTTTTCTCCATGATGTTGCTGGTGGTCTCCTCTCAGAAGCCAGGGTGATCTGACACATGGTTCATATTCTGCTCTGTTCAGAATCTTTCAGTGGCTCCCACAGCACTCACTAAGTCAAAGGCCTCACAGTGGCCAACAAGGCCCATGTGATCTGATTTCATTTCTTCTGCTTTCATCTCCTGCTGCTCTCTCACCCCACACTGCACTCTCTCCCCACCATACTAGGCTTCCAATTTCTCCAGAAAGCTGAGACATCTTTCTGTGTCAGTATTTTTGTGCTTATTATCCCTTCTGTCTGGATGGCTTTTAGCCCTGGTATCTGCTTGCTTCTTTTCCTTCTGAGATAGAGCTTTGCTAACACTCCGTATGACCTCATAACTTCCCTTGCCTGAAATGTCCTTATCTCCCCTTATCCAGTGTCCAACCTTTCTCCAGTATTAGGACAATAGTAACAAAGTGCCACAGACTGGTAGCTTTCACCAATTGAATTTTAAATCCAAATCAAAGTATATGTCTGAAGAGCCTCACGCCAAAGACTCTGGACAAGAGTCTCTTTGTGTTCCAGTTGGGTGGGGCCTTAAGCATTCCTTGACCAGTAGATGCATCTTCTGCTGCATCTTCCTCCCTCTTTGTGTCTCTTCTCTTTTATCGCCTTCTCCTGGTATTCAATTCTTTTAACTATAGGATTCTTTGATATTATATTGGAAACATGAGACTTTTCTTCAGTTCTTTCAGCTTGAGAAAATGTTCTTCTCTTGGCATAGTTCAGCTCCATACTTTGCAATGTTTTCTTGAGCTGTCCTTTGAAGTTATTATGCAGCTCTTCTATATTTTTGCTTTTCTCCATTTGCTTTTGCTACTCTACGTTCATGGGGAAATTTTTCAGTCTCTTGTAATATTCATTTTGATCTTTTCTTCCTCTCTTGACTCTTTCGTGCCCTTTTGGTTTCTTCACGTATGATCTCCTCTATGTTATCACACAACTCATCTGGACTTTGGCCACTAGCGTGCAGTGGGTTTAATCTATTTACGGATGCTCTCCAAATTCAGGGGGAATATACTCAAGGTTATATTTTAGCTCTTGTGGGTTTGTTTTAATTTTCTACAAGTTCAACTTGAAAAGTTGCATGGGAATGATTGATCATCTATTTAATAGTCAATCCCTGACCTCGTTCTGACTGATGACATTTCACGCCTTCGTGGTAGAGTTGATTTGTACTATGTACTATGTACCATGCTGTGAGGTCCACACGTCTAGTCACCATTGAAAAGGGGGATATTTGAAATGATTATAAAATGATTGCTCTTGAAATGATTGCTCTTGTAAAATTCTTTCTTAGGTCTTGAAAAGTCTATCGTTCAATCTTTAATGCTATTTCTATTTCCCAGGGTATATATTCCAACTCTCCATCCTTCTTGGCCTCCAACTTTTGCATTACAATCCCAGTACTTACTGATGCATTTGGATTGCAATACTTGATTAGTCTCAGGCTTCAGAAATTGGCAAGAATCTCTATTCTTTCATCTTTGGCACTAGTGGTTAATATATATATTTGAATACTATTCATTGTAACTTCCTCATAAGAATAAGGTTATCATCATAGCACTGGCAGTACTGTTCTTCAGGATAGTTCTTTTTGAAGAACAATGCAATACCATTCCTCTTCAGTTTGTCATTCCTGGCATAGACTTCCACCCTGAAAGCAAACTCATTGCCAACAAATTGATGCTGACTCATCATGATACTATAGAAAATGGAGAGGCCAATGGTTTCAAACTACTGACCATGAGATGAGCAGCCCAATGCATAACCACCACACCACCCGAGCTTCGTTCCATTCTAAATGATCATTACTGATCCATTTCAGTCCACGAATGCCTACAATATCTATCTTTGTGAATGGCCTTTCATTGTAGGTAGCTACTAATTAATAGTCTGCATATTATTAATGGATGTTTGCAGCTGTTTCTTCACATTTTGTATCATGCTATGTCAGTAAAGCAAGGGTCTGAATGCTTCACTCCACTCCTCACATTAAGGTCAACTCTACTTTGAGGAGGCAGCTCTTCTTCAGTCATGTTCTGAACACTTTGCAACCTGTGGGGCTCATCTCCCAGCCCTAGAAGAGACACTGTCCTGTTACTATTAATATAGTTTTCATTGACCAATTTTTTAAGTCGTGCATTGTCAGGTCCTGCTTCCCAGTCTGTCTGCTTCTAGAAGTTTTGCTGCAACTTGTCCATCATGGCTGACCCTGCTGGTATTTGATATACTAATGACATAGCTTCCAGTATCACAGCAACATGCAAACCACCATAGTGCAGCAAACTGGTAGATGAGTGGTGACAAAGGCATTCAACTGTGTGGATCATAACCAACTATAGATCATATTGTAAAGAAGGGAATTCCAGAACACTTAGACATGCTGATGTTGAACCCGTACTTAGATTCTGACGCTGTCATTCACACAGAACAAGGGGCTACTGCATGGTTTAGGTGTGCATCTGGGACTATCCTCTCATCCAATAATCCCAGAAGTTGGACGGTATGAAGAACCACGCATCAGAATTGAAGGAAGATTTCGTAGTCCTACAATGTACAGATGATACAACCTTGCTTACGGAAAGCAAAGGGAACTTGAAGGACTTGCTGATAAAGGTTCAAGTTGACAGCTTTAGTTATCGAGGTAAGAATTAAACCTCAATATAAAGAATATAGAAATTCTCACAATTGGAGCAATCAGTAATTTTATGATAAACAGAAAAAATGCTAAAATTAGTAAGAATTTCACTCAACCTGGATCCACAATCTACATCTACAGAGGTTGTGATCAAGAAATCAAACCATGTATTGTATTGGGATCCTCTGCTTCAAAACACTTCTTGAAAGGGTTGAGATGCATAGATGTCCCTTTGAGGACTAAGGTGCACTTGACCCAAGTCAGGGTATTTTCAACCGTCTCACATATATAGGTAAAAGGTGGACAATGAGTTAAGTTTTGAAGAATTAATACTTTGGAATTATGGGGTTGGTGAACAATATTAAATGTACTATGTACTTACTGCCACGAAAACAAACCCATCTGTCGTGAAATTAGTAAAGCCAGAATACACTTTAGAAGCAAAGATAGCTAGCATTTGTCTCAGGGAGGACCAGGCCCTGGAGAAGAATAGCATGCTTGGTGAAACAGAGGGTCAGTAAAAAAGAGGAGGACGTGCAAGGAGACGGCGTGGCACGGTGGCTGCGACAATGGGCTCGGGCACAGGAATAATTGCGGGGATGGTACTGGACCCACTGATGTGTCATTCCACTGTCCACAGGATGACTGTGAGTTAGAACCAACTCAGTGACACCTAACTACAACAGCAGGCTTAGATTCGGATCAAGGCTCCTCCCGTATGACCTCATGCACTCTGCTAATCTATTCCAAGACTGCATTTTCAAAGAAAATGCGGGCTATTCATAGGTACTCAGGGTTAAGATTTCAACAGATCGTCCTAAGGATAGAGTTCCTTGGCTAACACTCAGCTTGATTTTTCTACTTAAGTTTGTCGCCACAGAACACAGGAGGTACATGTTTGCTTCTTGTTTCTTACCTGTCTCTTTCACTGAGAATAAAGATACAGAAGAACCGAGACTTTACTCACTGCTGTGCCTCAGGACCTAGCATGCATTTGTTGAATGAATGAACAAAATGTCACAGCTACCCTGGGAACCTCAGGTGCCAAGGATGCTCCAGGCGACTGCAGATCCCAGGTCACATCCTATGATGAGGTACAAAAGACAGAAATTAATTTTCAAAACAATGTATTTAAATTTTTTGTATAAAACAACCTTTTACTCTTCAAAATACTCTCCCTTACACTTAACACGTTTGTCCAATCTGTGATTCCATTCTTGGAAACATTTTTCAAACTCATCTGTTCAGATGGCTGACAGCGCCTCCCTCATTTTTTCTGCACCTCTTCATCAAATTCATGTCCTTTCACGTCCCTCTTCATTAAAGGAAACAAAAAGAAGTCACATGGAGCAAGGTCAGGTGAGTAAATTGAATGGGGCGAGAGAGGCCGGCTGGTTTTTTTTTTTGCCAAAATCAGCACTGAGATGGCTACGTGAGCAGATGCATTGTCATGGTGGGAAAACCAGTCCCCCATCTGCCACAAATCAGGTTTTTTTTGTTGCACACTATTATGCGATCTTTTCTTTTCAAGGAAGCATGATTAACAGTCTGAACTGGAGGGATGAAATTCAAATGTACTATAAATCGATATTTTTATCCATTTAAGAAGTTGATGAATGCCCAGAATGAGATTTGTTATCGATTGACATTTCACCTTTTCTGCAATGAGAAAACCTCTCGTACATTTGATTCTCACCCCCTCAACCTCCGACCCACCCACCCATATTGCTGTTCCTGTAAGCTGTGTTCAACATCAAAACAGTTTGGGCAGCATTTTTCCTGAGCAGGAAACAAAATTTCACAGCCGAGTGCTGTTGTTATCATTCAGCCATCACACACACACACACATACACACACACACACACACACACACGAGCTTTGAGGGAAACTGCTCTTAGGAAAAAGTCACTGTGACCAGAGAGAACTTTCGCAGGCAAGGTCACTGGGTGTGCTAACTCAGATTGAATTGCTCAATGCTTGTTGAGTGGGGAAAACGAAGACGAGGGAAGCTCTGCTCAGTGGAGCTGTTTTTCCTGGATTTTTTGGATGCCCCTTGTATGTCTAGGTCTGAGTCAACAGTTACAAGATCTCCCATTTTACCAATTTTACGCTAGTGACTGGTTCCTTCTACACCGCTTAGCAAAGAACAGGCAGCACACATTTCTAGGCTGCACTAAATTTTCCATTTTCATGGATTGCCGTGTGTGTGTGTGTGTGTGATAACTCACCTGCTGAAAGAAGTCCAAAGCTCTCTTTAGATCCTCTTCCCAGCTATTCCAACAAGCAGATAAGCAGCAGCTATCCTTTCGGTAACCACACTACGACCGCATAGATCTTACCTCTCAGCCTTCACAAGGGACATGTTTAAAATGAATAAAGCTGAGAAATTTCTGTTGGGCTGTCCCAAAAGAGAGGTCCAACCCTCTCACCCAGTAGTTCAGCATCCGATGTAGATGACACCCAGAGGGTCGTCAGAACCAGTCAGACTACTCAAACTTCCTTGTTGAATCTACCAGGCCTGCTCAACAGAGCCCTCTGCCTTGAAACTCCTCCAGAAGTAGGTTCTGGGACTGTGTGCCCCTGTGAAAATGGTGGGAGGGCAGTGGTCCTTAACCTTTTCTAACTTCACAAGTGGAGAGGAGGAGACTCATGGTCATTAGTATCAGTCACCCAAGGCCAAGTCTTATGAGGCAGAGGTTAGACATGCTTCCACCCTTCAAACTGACTGATACCCATTGTCCTCCTTCAGTGCTTTCTCCTCTGCCAACTCCACTGATTCATGGCAGTGACCCCCGGGGAACTCACAGACAAGATTCACCATTGTGGGGTTTGTGGAAGTTACATCATTTCATGTCTGCTTGATAAAGAGAATGAAGGGCCAGAATTTAGCCTGGTCAATCAGTCCATAGTCTGATGATACCTCCTGGTGGGTATGACCTTCCCATGAGGATTCTGGGAATTTCTTCTCTGTCGCCCTGGAGGAAGGCCCTATCTGCGTTCACCCTCCGGTTAACAAGCCATGTGGAGCCACACTCAGAGAGCTGGAGGTGCCATGTAGAGACCCCTGCACCAAAGTTGAGTCGCTTCCACCAGCAATGGATCCCCAAGATTTTTTACCCACCAGCCTTTCATCTTCCTTCATTCAGCATCATTGCGCACGTCTCCGTGAGTCTGTCTGAAGAGGAATTTATAGACTAGTATTGGACATATGGGTTACTATCAGATTTATGAACTTGATCTGCACTGGGCTGAGATGTTTTCTCCATATGCGACTGCTCTTTGATATAAAGCCCTCTCCTCTACATATAGGAGTGGATTTGTTTCTCTAGTCTACCGGGATGAATACAGGTTTAGTAAGGCAGTAACATGCTACAATTCAGGATCAGAGATGACTCCGGATCCAGCTATTCAATCAGAACAGCATCCATTTAGCTATACTCGCAGGCACGCCCCTCTCTGGCCTTCAACCTATCAGCCATCTCTCTGCCCTGTTTGGGAAAGTGGTACGAAGCTCTTTTAACGCTGCCAATTGATTGACCAAAGACACAGTCCTCCACCAGTAAGCACTGGCTTAAAGGTGCTCAACTCTCACTCCATGGGTCAAACAACCTAGTTCCCCAGACAAGTCCCTGGAGGTCCTCCACTCTGTTGGTCAGCCTCTTGCACAAAGCACTCAGCTTTTGTACTCCACGGACCAGGAGGCCCACGACTCTGTCTCATGCCTGTCTCCTCGTTCTTCTGCCTCTGCTGTCAGTGTTTTTCTGCTGCTGGTCGGTCCCTGACGCTCACTGTCTCTGTCCTCACAGCTCTCTCTCTCTCTCCCTCTCTCCCCTGGGTCGAGGAGGTTCAATACAGAGTCTTGGGTTTAAAGGACTTGGTCCTCCTCCTCCTGAAGTTCTAATTTCTTGTGAGACCCCACTTTCTGCCTCTGGAACAGGGTAATTTAAGCCTCACTCACCAATCCTCACATTAGACCTCCAGCCTTCTTTCTTTGCAAGAACTTGCCATGTTCCTATTTTCATGATTAGCAAGCTGTCCAGTCCCCTTGGATGAGCCACGGATGCCTCGCACAGGCACCGTCCCACCCAGACACGTGGTGGGCACTGAAGACCATCGCTAGAAGAGGCATGCATTGTTCTTGCTGTTGTTTAATCACCCCCCTCCAGCCCTTCCCTTACCATTTTCCAACAGAGAAGAATTTGTTTTAATATTGGCGTGGCTGATGACAAGGTAGCCTCATTAGTGGAAACCTCATTAGTTCGTCCCATGAGTTCCCAGGAGCGGGGGTGAGCACCTGTCAATTTTGCAGGAAGGTATCAATGCGTGCAGCTGGGCATGGAGGAGCCAGAGAAAGGAGCTAGGGGGACAAAGAAACAGCAGAGGAGGGAAGTCTTTTCTTGGAAACTACTCTGAAGCTGAAGAAAAGAAACAAACACAACCAGGCCTTCGAGTCTCTGGTTGCCTTAGTAAGTTTTTGCTAAAGACAAAAAAACGATCTTCTCTTCCAGGAAGCTTCTCTCAAAGGAGCCTTTCTCTAATGGAAAGCCATGGAGATGGCCTCAGTTAGAAACCAGTGACGCCTTTATCAGGCATTAGCTGAATGTCTGAGTGGAATCTGCTCAGTCAGGGGTATTCTGTCAAGAGGACTATCTTGGTCCCCTGGGAGGAGCTCAGTCTTAATTTACAGCATGCATAAGTAACTTACCCAAGGATTTAAGCCCAGGTCTGGCTGCAGAGCTGCTGCACGGAAAGATTCTTCTCTGCCTTCTATCCTCTGTTCTCCACTTTTTCTTACAGCATCTCCCACTAAGCTCACTCGGTCCCTTGAAACCCACTTTGTCAGACACTGCTTGATCTGTTCCATATGTCTGAATCACAAAGTCTGAGAGCCTAGCACCAACTCATGATCAACTCCGTGTGTTAACCACGCCCAAGATACCTATGTTGTCATTTCCTCAGAAGGTCTCCTACTTGTGAACTGATCATCTCATTGCCTGCCAAGGGGTGGACCATCGGCCATCAGGACACCAAGAACTGCCGGGCTCCATGAGGAGACCTGAAGCAGGTCTGCAATCTGCCTCAGTGCCCCGCATTCATTCCAAAACCTGTTTCATTGAGAAAGTGTTCCCTCAAAAGGAATCAGCCCTTGTTTGGGCATCCTGACTGAATGCCAAGCATGACTCTTCAGGATTGCTCACGAAAGGTTGAGAAGGACCCAGAGTTCCAGCCTCAGGCTTCACCTTATTCCAGGGTGACCTTACCCTGTCTCATAGCTTCACATTCCATCCATATTTGGGTCATTTCCCAAATGGAACTCTGGTCTGGACCTCTCCCATAAATTCCAGGATTCCACCTGATGCAGCTTTCTGGGATATTCCACGCCCTAAATCCACATGTCTAGCTTTTGGAATAGACTCAGTGGCAGTGAGTGTGGTTGGGAGAGCTCTCTCAATTCAGATATCTGTAAATAACACTTGATCAAAGAACCCTTTCTTCACCTCCCTACATAAAAGAATGGCTCTCTCTCTCTCTCTCTCTCTCTCTCTCTCTCTCTCTCTCTCTCTCTCAGACACATGCACACACACACACACACACACACACACACACACACACACACCCCACTGGCTATCTGCCCTTCTCTATTTTATTTCTCTTTATAGAATTTCTTGTTTATTTCTCTTTATAGAATTTCTTGTCATCAGATATATTTATGGTAGTTACCATCTCCCCCATAAGGTATACATACACAGTAGGATGAAGGCAGGAAACAAAATATATCTATTTTCTCCATAGCTATAGTCCCAGCACTTACGATAGTGCCCACCATGTAATGGATAGTAAATTCATATCCATTAAAATGATGAAGAATGAATGAAGTCTAACATTGCAGGACTTCAAGCTGGCTCAGGAACACAGTCATTTCTATCAGACAAACTTAAGAAATATATATATGTGTATATATAAACACCTTCCTGATTGTACAGTGTGCTTGTTAGCTGCAAAAAAAATGTCATTTTGCTTCCTACAAAACAGAGAGTAGAAATGCTCGATGTTAATGGAAATGAAAACAAAGATGAATGTGGTCCTCTTTCTTCCATAGATATTGTGTCATGGCAGCCTTCACAGAGCATCCCCATCTATGCCTTCCTGCACAATTAGCTTGCTAGGAAAGAAGCAAAGACAAAAGAGAGACAGGGAAGCGATCCACATCTGAGTATCTGTTCCTATCCGACTGAACAGTTGATTTATCAATTCACAGAGAAAATATCCCTGATCATAATTTCTGAGTCCAAGATTAAGTTCCAGGATGATGAAGACGACCATGCCTAGAGAGGGAGAGATCTACACTTCAACACGTTGTCCATGTGGCTTCCACCCTACCCGCCGGGTGGATGGGGTGATGAGAAAGGAGAAGAGGAGAGTTCCTAGAGGGAGCTCTAGGAGATTCATGTGTTGATCCCTCAAAGACCACATAGTTTGCAAGTGTCTGCTGTCTAGGGGTCTGGCTGGTAAGCCTGCCTTCACCTCTAGCTCAACTGCTTGAATCTGGACAATTTGTCACTCAAGACCTTCTCTCCAGCCCCTTCTAGTCTCAGTCACCCAGATGGTGAAGAGTCAACAGGTAGGACACAAAACCAAGCCCAGCGTGTGTTCCAGCAGTCACTGGCGCTGGAATCTCCACATTGGAAGAACCCCATTATACTCTTCCCTCTGCATGGATGGTCTTGCTTACCTCAGAACACCCAAGGTCTGAAGAAGAGGCATTCCTGAGTCTCCCGCTCAAGGAATTAGCCCCTAGTCTTCTGTTTCAAGTTCTTCTTGCAGCTGCTTCCCAAGCGCCAACTACCACCCATGGAGATCTAAGTTCCTTCCCCGGGGATCCCTAGAGAGACCTCTTAACTTGGTACTTGAGCTTCTCAGACAATGAGCCCAGGCAGCCCCGAGACTTCTTTTCTTTCTAGGGCATCAGGGCTTAACCCAAGGCTGCCGAAATCAAAGGCAGAGCAAGTGTCAGATTACCCAATAAACAAAATAAGCAGAGGCTTACGTGTGCTTACTTCCTAATCTGTAGTGCACAACTTCACATTTTTCCACCACATCAAAGCAGCTGCTACTCATAGCCTCTGTCTCTCTTCCAATCCCATTGCACCTCCCTACAGAATCACAGCCTCCTTCCAAAGTTACAGTCCCTGACCTGGATGGAGTACCCTAGAAAGAAGGTAAGTGCAGGTTTATTTGTGTTTTGGTAATCTGTAGTGAACAATTTCCTCTGTGCTTTAGCCTATCACTCGCTTGTTGATTAACCCACCCCTGGGCATAGCACCAGCCTGGGTCACTCTCTGACTTGAATCCTGAGAGGCCTGGGAACCAGACTGGGGTGTTTGTGCTCCAGGGTAAGAGTGTCAGCTTTCACAGTTAAATGTGAATTTCTGGTAAACAATACTGTTTCTTCATATAAGTATGTCCCGTGCACATGTGGGACATAATTACACTAAAAAAATTATTTGCTTATGAGAAAATTCACATTTAAATGGGCCTTCTGTATTTTTTCTGGCAACACTGCACAATTTCCAAACGCACCAGCAGCTCCCAAGGCAGTCAGGATGGAGCTGGGCTTGCTCCATGGGACACAACGACCTTCCCAATTCCCATCCCCTTCTCCCTCCCTTTTTCTCCTGGACGAGACAAGGGCACAAGAACCCAAGAAGAATTTCTTCGAAACAAACTGCCCTGGAGGAGGCTGCAGTCCGGCGTGATGTCCAGACCCCTAGGAGAGGTCAGGCGTGGAGCTCTGAACGGCATGCCCTGCCATCCAGTAAACTCTGACTCACAGTGACCCTACAGGGCGAAAGTAAAACTGCCCTTGTAGGTGTCCAAGACTGCAGATCTTTATGGGAATTGAAAACCCCGTGCATCCATTTGCTGTGCTCTGGAGCTTGCATGCTTCAGTGATGGTGGAGGCTATGCCACCAGTATTCCAAAGAACAGCAGGATTTCCCCAGAGGGGACAGGTTTCGCTGGAGCTTCCAGACTATGCACAACCTAGGAAGAAGGAAGAGATGAACCTCTTCTTTCAGCGATTCAAAATCTGATGTAGCAGCTATGGCTGCAAAAATGAGTTCAAACATAGCCACCGCTGTCAGGAGAGAGTAGGACTAGGCCTTGTTCTCTTCTGTTGTACACAGAGTCTCTGTGGGTCAGAGTTGGCTCAGTGACACCTGTCACATTAGCCCTCTAACCATGATACCCTGCAGGCCAACTTACATTTCAAAGTCTCCTTGGGGATCCACACTAGAATGTGGTGACAAAAAAAGAGTGAGCGCTGCGTGGCTTCATACCTCAGATCCATCTGGCACTAGGAAGGGCCTTGTGCGGATAGCAACACAGTCCACGTCTGCCCCCAATCAGTTGTTAATCATAACCTAAGGCCTACAGCATCACAACAATGGCCCGGCCGGTCCCTCATTTGGAAGAGAGACCTAGGAGAGAGGCCCACCTCCTTGAGTTCAGGTTTGGGCATGAGCTCGAGGATCTCAGGACCTCAAGCAAGATTTGTGAGTAGAGCATGTGGAACTCTTTGAAGACAAACTCCTTGAGCCCGGGGATGCCTCCTTGTCTGCAAATGGGTTGTGACTGAAGAAGAGCCAGATCATCCCCTGCACAGCAGGTGCCATTCTTGCCCAAGCCTCGACTAGGATTTGGACTGGATATAAGAGTAATGTTAGACCATAAAAACTTGAAGGAAGAGCTTTGGGTTTGTTTTTTTTTTAAATAAAACTCCTTGGGAGGCCCAGGTCCTGCTTGGTCTAGGTGAGGTCTCTACCTAAGCATAGCACTCAATCAAATCTCACCATTTCAGTGTAGCAGGGAACTGGTTTTTTCCTCCCTGCGCTGTCTGGCTTTAATCCTCGTGCCACTTGACTGGCCTCTTTAGCAGGAGGCAGGCAATAGAATCTGTCCTTGAGGAATTAGACTCCTCAACTGGAACCTGGAGCTTCTGAAGGGCCATATGAACCAGTTAGTGAGGGTCCCTCCAGTGACTAACCTGGTTTTCATTCACAGTGTGACGGTAGAAATACTCTGAGCAGCTGTATTAACTCTTAGCAGAAACACAGAAAGATCGATATCCTAAGCATGCAATCACATGGCTTCCGATGCTGGAAATAACCAATTCTAGAGCAATGGCATCACTTTCATCATCAAAGAGAGTATTTTCAAGATCCATTTTCAAGAATAATGCTTTCTGTGACTGGATAGTTTCTGTACACTGAAAGGAAGACCAGTTAATATCATTCAAATTTATGCACCATTTACCAAAGGTAGTGATAAATTGACGAATTCTATAAACTTCTTTAGCCTGAAGTTGAGCAAACAGGCCATCAACATGAAGCGACAATTTATGGTGATTAGAATACAAAAGTTGTAAACAAAGAGAAAGGAATGGTAGGTGGAAAATACGATCTTGGTGATGGAATCAAAGCTGGCTATCACATGATAGAATTTTGCAAGACCAAAGGAGATCAATGCAATGCTTCATTGCAAACACCTTTTTTCAATAACACAAACGGTGATATCCATGCGGACCTCGCCAGATGGCATACACAGGAGTCACATTGACGACATCTGTGGGAAGAGATGATGAGAAGCTCAAGATCATCAGCCAGGGGCCAAATGTGGAACAGTCCATCAAATGCTCCTTCACAAATGTCAGCTAGAGGTGAGGAGAAGGGAAACAAGTCTGTGAGAGTCGGAATATGACCTTGAGCAGATTCCCCTGGAATTTAGAGACCATCTCCAGAACAGATTTGACGCTCTGAACATCAAAGACCCGTGGAATGACATCAAGAACATGATGTGTGAAGAAAGCAAATGGTCATTAAAGCGACAGGAAAGGATGAAAAGATCAAAGCGAATGTCCCCCTGATAAGTCATACTGCATTGTATGGCTAATCAGATGTTTTTAATCCAGACTCTTTTCAGACCTGGGTGACCTAACTCCCATACTATGGGGTACCTGAATTTTAGATTTTGTCTTCATAAGGTGTAGGGGAACAGGCCGCATCATAGGGATTTGAGTTGGGAAACTCATGAAGTCAACAGGACTGAATCTTAAACACACCTGCTGTAATTAAAGCAATTGATTTAAACCCTCTGTGGGTTTAAAGCCGCAATATTCTGGGGACAGAAAAAGAGATCAGCTCCCACAAAGTCTCGGGTTGAGAAGTCTTTGGACCTCGGTTCAAACTTCTTGCTTTTGAAGTTGCTCAGCAATGGACAACTTAAGGCTTCCATATATTTGCCATTTCATATCTTCTTAGTTTCTTATGACCGATTCTGCAGATGTGGTTCTACTGTAGCGAAGGAACGTTTGGAAATTGTGTGTTCTGTATTTCTTATCCTCACTGCTTTCTTGAGCAAGATTCAGTCACGTGAAATTTTAAGCATGTCTAAGAGAACACCCCCCATGTTTTAGTTGAACAGGCTTGCCTAGATAAAAAAGACTCTCCTTGTCGCAATAGCATTTCAAATTCTTTTCTATTGGCTAGTTTAATGACACTATTATTAGAGCCACCCAAGGCCCCATGGCGGTTAGTTCTGTGATCTCTCCAAGAGTTGATAATGCTGTAACTAAAGTGGCACAGGAATATATATATAAACCTCAGATATGCTCGTGGATATTTAACTCAAATGGACCCAGAAGCCCTCACCTAGGAACAATAGCCCTTCTTGATAGTTCGCCTCCTGAAGGGCTTGGTGAGACTACAGGTGTGATAACAAAGTGCATGATACTCCGCATTCAGAGGGAATATGGTGGAAGAGTGAGCGGGGTTTCCTGAGGCTGCGCTCAGGGTCTCGGTGAGTCAGGATGAACTCGACTGCAAGAGAAACCAGAGCTGTGACACTTTATAAGTAGCCTGGTTTTTTCTCTCTGACCCTCATGTTCCTTCCAAATGCCTGGGCCACTTTTCTTTCCTAAGTCTTACCTTCTGATATTTCCCAATCTCTACCTCAACTCCTGCCAGCTCACTTCTTCCAAATACTCCATCCCTCTTCTCAACATCAACTCATTCTGCCTCTGCCCCCCTGTCCTCATTCCTGTCCAAATCTTTGTCATCCTTCAAGGTCCCCTTCAAGTTTTACCATCATGAAACTTTCTGGTGTGGGCCTTCATCACTCTTCACCCCGAGTGGCTAGCACCTAGACACATAGCTGACCCGGCGTCAGACTCCTGTTAGGACTTGTGTCAGGTAGCATTACTACTCTTTCATCAGTGCCTTAAATAAACCATGAAGTTAGAATAGCTAGGAAAGACCACCTCGTCTAATCCTCATTCGCTCATGGTGAGGAAACAGAGAGCCAGAAACAGGGCAAGGTTTTGTAACTTAACCCAGGATGAACCTGCTAGATTTGGCAGAGCTGGGAATTATACTCAAATTCCACTCAACCCCCAAGACCCCTCCAGTACTTTCCCACAACACCCTGCTGCGTCTCTACATGCAAATCTTGTATCACCCATAGGACGAGGAGGTCATGGAGGGCAATCACATGATATGCTTATCAACTGGACAAATGGTGCTTCTCCATTTCTTGGCAGGACAAAGCCCAGAGCTGCAGCTCCCTTCGAAGTACTTTGTTTTTGTCTTTATTTTAATGCTTTGCTCTCCATTGTAATAACCACCAGGCAAAAAGTGATTCACAGAGGTCACCCAGGTTTCCTCAGACCAGTTCTGACTCCCTGCTATCTCCCATGGGGAATTTCAGTAGCTCCATTTTCTTCAGCGGAACTAAATCCAGTTCTTGGTTCCCCTGTGGTTGGGGTCTCATCCCTCTTGCTGACAATCCCCAGAACTCCGTGCATTTTGCAGTTTGGAGGCACAGAGAGCATCTTAGCAAGTTTCCCTCAAGAACCTCCAAGCAGGAGACTGGTGCAATGGACAGGACGGGAACTAAGTGGGCGGGCCAGCAAGCAAAGCATCATGGGAGTACAGAAGTCTGGATTAGAGCCCGGCTTTCACAGAAAAGGCACTCGCACTGCCACCCAACTCCTAGCTACCCTATGGCCGAGGCTGTAACTGTTTATGGGAATAGAAAGTCCCATTTTTCTCCCATGGGATGACTGGTGGATTTGAACCGCTGAACTTTCGGATCACACCCCAGTGCCCAACCCCTATGCCACCAGGGCTCCACAACAGAAAACAGAACCGCGTTATAACAAACTGGGGGCCGAAGAGCAGGGAGTGGCGAGGGACAGGATGACCTGCCCAAAATAAGGTCCCTAAAGCCCAAGGAAACTCATGGATTGAAAATCAGCCCTAACCGGGCAAAGCAAGCTTTCCCTCCTGCGCACCCCCCTTCCCCCTCCTGCGTCCTCCTGTGAGCTACAAGGAAGCAAAACAGAGTCCTGAGCCACGTCGGGGGTGTCACCAGAGGAAGGACGTGGGCAGAGGCCTGGCCAGGAGACTGACTTTCTCTGTTTCTGGTAGAGGCTTTATAAATATTCGGGGCGTTTATCTGAGGCTTGGGGGGGGGGGTGGTGAAGAGAGCTGCAGAAGGGGGAGATAACTCAACCCATGGGGCTCCTGGCCCTGGCTGAGGTCTGCTTTTCATTAGTGTCACCAAGGCAACTCGCTCATCTGCTGCGGATCTCATCACGCCCCTGCAAAGCATCCACAGCACGTTAAGCTGCTCATTTAATAGCGAATCTGCTGCAATCCGTCTTCCTTCAAAGTCCCCCCACCCTCATCACCTTCTGGGCTGTTGGAAGAGAAGATAATTAGAGGGGGGTGGGAACCACAATCAGAAGTCTCTGTAAAGCTGATGTGGAGAGACAGAGCTGCCCTGGTCCTGGGGAGGTGAGGGATGCGTTCTACCGTGAGCACGGGCAACCAGATGAAAGGAAGCTCCATAGCCCCTCTTCTGTGGCACACACCCAGCCAGGAAGCCTGCCTCCTCTAGTTTGATCTGATCTCTCTCTCTCTCTCTCTCTCTCTCTCTCTCTCTTTCCCCCTCCTGCCCCTCTCCCTCTCCCTTTCTCCCCTTGACCAGAGCAGACATTTGCATAGATAGCATGAGGGCTGAGAAAGTTCTAGGTGCCAGTCGGGTCCCTGGTTTCTTGCCCAAGTGCTCATTGTGTTCTAAAGGGGTGGTGTGTCAGAGAGGTCAAGGCTGGCCAGGGGCAAGGAAGAGCTGTGTTGGCAAGGCAAGGGGGATGGGGGGAAAAGAGAAGACTCAAAAGAGATGATGGTTTCAACTTGCAGAAAAAGTGAACCAGGCTGCATGATTGAAAAGTCATGTCAGAGATATGTCTCCCATGGGCAACCCTGGCCCTGAAGATATGTTCCTTCCACTCATTTATATCTACACACACACACACACACACACACACACGTGAGCTGCCTCAGCAAGTCCATGGGGCCAGCAACCAGGGAGTCCTGCTCAGGGCAAGATTCGGGCATTGTGCACAGGCCCACCGAGTGGCTCCCCGAGTGATTTCTGGGGAGAGAAGGGAACTGCCCTGCGAGGTCAACTCCTCAGCAGTTGTCAGGGGGCCTGGGGTGAGATTGTGTTGCCTGACTTGGTGCTCCTCAGCTAACAAACCCCAGCCCCTCCCAGCCCGTCCTTTCTGCAGAATGCATATCACCCCAGCCCGTGTGGAAGCGTTGTGCTCCCAGAGCACAAAGGGAAGGGGGGAAGTAGAGAGCTGATACCCAGGGCTCAAGCAGGAAGCAACCATTTTTGAGAACGATGATGGCAGCCAATGTACAAATGTGCTCGACACAATGGATGGATGGATGGATTGTGATGAGTTGTATGAGCCGGCAGGGGTAGGTGGGGGGTGGGGGGCTGAGTGAAGAGTAGAAGCAATCTGGGGCTCCCACAGCTGCAGAGGGAGCAGAAACAGGAACCCAAGTCATGCAGGCTCAAGCAAAAGCAACCCTTTCCTCACGGAACCCACTGAAGGCCCAGCCTCCTTCCTGAGCTGGAATTTCCTCCTCAGCTTGTGTAAGAGACCACCGAAGGGGGAGTCCATTGTATTCAGCCCTCCAGATACAGAATCCTGCCTCCGTGACCACTGGGGTTGATGTCATCGAGTACTTTAAGTCTCTCTATATTTTTCTCTCTCTCTTTTTTTTTTTTGGCATCACTGCCTCTGGTGGTCGTGGGTGCTACCCAGCACTACTCCTGAGAGCCGCCGCTGGATTTGAACCGCCAAGCCCGCGGGCCACAGTCCTGCGCTCAACCACTTTATTATTATTATTATTTTTAATCATTTTATTGGGGCTCATACAACTCTTATCACAACCCATCCATTGTGTCAAGCACATTTGTACATTGGCTACCATCACCATTCTCAAAACATTTGCTTTCTTCTTGAGCCCTTTGGTATCAGCTCCTTATTTTTCCCCTCCCTCCCTGCTTCCTTCTTCCTTATGAACCCTTGATAATTTATAAATTATTATTTTGTCATATTATACACTGCCTGATGTCTCCTTTCACCAACTTTTCTTTTGTCGGTCCTCCAGGGAGGAGGTTATATGTAGATCCTTGTCTGGTTTCCCCTTCCTCCCCCACCCACCCTCCGCCCTCCCAGGAGTGCTTTAACTCTTGGTTTCTCCCAACGCCAAGACCTCCTTCTGCACCAGAGTGTACAGAATCCTTAGTAGGGTTTATTATTAATTTAATTGTAAGAGAGCATGTGATCCACAGAGTTGGGAATTGCTCGAATATAGTATTTCTTAGATTATATGAATATTTGGGGGGGGGGGCATCACTGCTCTCCGGTGGTGGGAGTAGGAGGCCCAGCCCCACTGCTGGAATTGAACCTGCGTCCCAGTGGGCCGCAGTCCCGCGCACAACCACTACGCCACCGGGGCTCAGCCCAGATTATATGAATATTAACAATAAATTATCTTGAAAATCTTCCTAAATTGAATGACAGCATTGTTGGTTAAAACATTCTTAGTAAATGAATGGGAGCCCCTTTTAAAAGTTCTTCCCTGCTATTGCTGTTATATTGCTATTTTCTTCTCCAAAAAAAAAAAAAAGTTGTTAATATACTGCTTCTGACAGTACTGTAGCGAAAACATCATGAAATTCCACAAAATGAGTGATTCTAAAAATAAGGGCACAAACAGCCATCTAAGTGAGGCATCGACTTAATCCACATGGAACTTCTTGCACACCAGCCTGTGTGATCCCAGGATTGTAAACAATATAATCCAAATTCGAAGGAGGGAATGGTATCAGAGCTTAAATTGTGAACACCCAGTTTGTACAAAGTGATTGATGACAGTGGAAGCTCAAAATCCATGTGTAGGGTCCCCACGTAGCCTGAAGCCTCCAATGAATCCTCTCTGACCATAGTCGAGGGATGTGACTAGCCTTGCTATCCTTCAGAGAGCAGATGAATTATTGCAGAGAGACCTAGGTTAAACTTAACAGCTTGTCACATGATCGCCTTTGGGGCCCATCTTAAAGTTATTCTGTATTTAGTGTTTACTGCAGTCTTTTCTTACTGAGGTCTGTCTCTATTCTGTCCTGTTAGCATTGTTAGCTCTTTCGTCTCTTTCTTTTTTGGTGTTGTACGAGTAAATAAAACCCAGGATCAAAGAATCTATAGAGACAATAACTGGATGAAGGGTTTCTTGGGGTAGGGCAGAGGAGATGGAGAGAAACTGCGGCACTATAGGAAGGATACACGCAAGACGAGAATGTTCTAACATGGACGGTGGTGCTTGATCGCAGAACTCTTCTTGATGTGATCAAACTATCGACTCATATGATATGATTAATAAGGACGGCTGTTAGCTTGTGCCGACAAAGCCAGGTGAGTCAAAGCACAGAGGCAACTTGGTCATGACTACAGCTCACCTGAATGCAGTAGACTGCTTAGAGAGCCAGTGACTAGAGCGTTTTGACCTTTATGCACGGAAGCTAAGGAGCTCTGGCAGACCATGCCTTGTGCCCTGGGCTCCTGTACACAGTCTGCACTTCAAGCCTCCCAGCTGCTCCGTGGGGCGGCGGGGGTGGGGGGGGTGGGGAAATGAGGCTTTCGGCTCCAAAAAAGATGTACAGCCTCAGAAACTCCAAAGCTCCCTGGATGTCCCGGTCAGCTCACCAGCAGTAGGGGCACCTGTCAGCTGAGCTCATGAAAATGTGTTATCGTTATCACCAACGACACGAGTGTTTTTACTTTAAAAGACAAGATTTTTAAATGTGACTTTCTGCTGCAAAGCTACACAAAAATATCATGGACATTTTGGTGTGGTGTTCCCCAGTCACCGTGCCTCCCAGTGTGGTCCACACACCAGGGTCCTTCTAATAATGCTACTACCCAGCCTGCCTGCCTCTGTCACCCATGATGCACTTCCCACGGACGCCTCTCTGCAGCTCTCCTACCCAACTGACCTTTCAACCGCCAGCCAAGTCATTATGAATGAGGGTGCGGGTGGTCAGGAGGAAGGAGGAAGGTCAAAGGAACCGGAGGAGCCATCTAGGAAGCAAAGCTATGAATAGAGGTATTTGCGTGGTGTGTAGGTATGTAAATACATGAATTCATAAAAATGGAGGTTTGGGCCCAGCTAAATGTATTTATATGGCAATACACTAGGTAGCACATGAACTTCGGGTCTTCACTCATAACCGCCTTCAATGCAAGAAGACTTTGTTCTAACAAACTGGCATCCTGTGATGTTCACCCTCCCAACACAATCGCTGAAGATAAAATGGGTGCACAAGCAAATGTGGTGAAGAAAGCTGATGGTGCCCAGCTGACAAAAGATATAACATCTGGGTCTTAAAGGCTTAAAGTTAAACAAGTGGCCATCTAGCAGAGATGCCACAAGCCCACATGGAAGAAGCACAACAGCCTGTGCATAATGAGGCATTGCTGGGATGGAGTAACAGGCATCAGAAGACCCATAACAAACAAACAAACAAACAAAAACCATATTGTTGAGAACAAAGGGGGCAGGAGCAGAGACCCAGAGCCCATCTGTAGATAATAGGACATCCCCCAGAGAGGGCTCACAGGGAAGGGATGCAGTAAAGCACCAATGAAACACACTCTGTTCCTCTCATTCCCTGAAGCTTCCTCACTCCCCACTCTCATGACCCCAGTACTGCGGGCAAGACCAGAGCGTGGACACAGGTAGAGATCAGGGCTCAGACACACGGGATCCAGGAACAGGAATGGGAATATCAATACCAGAAGGGTAGAAGGCGAGTGGGGAGAGGAGGGAAGGAAGGGAGAACTGATCACAATGATAGATACGTAACTACGCCCACACACCCTCACCCTTTTGGTGGATGAACAATAGAAACCATGGGGGAACGGAGACAGCAGTTGGTGTCATATTCATATGACAGGTCTCCAGGCTTGTGGGATGATTTCACAGAGCTCTTTCTTGGCTATGCTGTGCCAAAAT
This sequence comes from Nesogale talazaci, assembly GCA_004026705.1. Lineage (NCBI taxonomy): Eukaryota > Metazoa > Chordata > Mammalia > Afrosoricida > Tenrecidae > Nesogale > Nesogale talazaci. The sequence goes on along the minus strand of PVJH01017403.1, from coordinate 15,322 downwards.
TGATAATCAAATTAGTCTGGGGGGTGGTGGTGGGGGGTGGGGAGAGAGGGAGAGAAGGGAAACCCCTGAGTGTTCCCTGGAATGTACTGGCTGGGTGGTGTTGGCCATGTCTTAAGCTTACTAAGCCTCAGTTTCCTCCTAGATCATTTGAGAACCTCCCCTGAAGATGGCCATGTAAGCCTCTTCCCAGTCTAAGACTGAGGAGAAGATTGCAGGAAGATGAATAAGGCCTTCTCGTGGCACAGAGAGTGCTGTGGGGCCAGTCAACCCCAGCGGCCATTCTTAGGCTCTTTAGATGAAACTGGCTTTGGGAAGGGGGCTCGGACCAAAAGGCACAATTCAGCCTGGTCTGCAGTTGCAAACCAGTACAGCCTCCCCGTCTCCTGCACAAGGCAGCCACTGACTCCCCTCCCCTGTGCTCATCTTTTCTTTCTGGCCCTGCAGGAGTTGAAGCGGATGGCTCTCCAGGCTACCCCCAAGAAGTTAAAGCTTTGGATGCATGCTCCAAACTGCCCTCCCCTCCCTGCCCCCACTCCAACCAGGGACCAGGGAAAGCGCCCCCTCCCTCTCCTGCTGGACGCCAGGCCTGATCCAGCGCAGACTCTCCCTGCCTGGGTTGGTTAGGAGCCTGACCAGGAACCGAGTCTTATGACTTCCACAGATGTTTCTGCTTACGGAGCCCTGGCATCTTTATGGCCTGTTTTTTCCATTCTTGCTTCTCTTCCTCCGTGGTCCCAGCAGCCCTGAACGCAATTTGGACTTCATTTTCTTTCTAATGGTTAGAGAGAAAGAAGGGACTAACTTTTTGCCCCTTTTCCCTGAATTCTTCAGTCTCGCTTCTCTCCTCTTTTCTCTCTCTCTCTCTCTCTCTCTCTCTCTCTCACACACACACACACACACACACACACTCCATGTGCATTCGATTTGTGCTCATCTATTTGGTAATGTTGCACTGGCCTATATTTTCACTGCAGACATAGCCACATTTCAAAGCCTCCCTTCCCTGCTCCCACCCCCACTGCACACCCATCTCCTCTCCCTCCCCACAAAGGTCACGGCAGGGGGTGAGGGGATGGGAGGTGGGGGGAGTAGTTGATCTGGGTGTGTCTTCCCAGTTGTGAATTCTGAAGACTGGTGCTGGCCCCCACCTCAGCCTGTCCATGCTGCTGACAATCAGAATCTCCGGCTATGTCAGATGGGATGGGTGAGGGTGGAGATTACCACCCATCTCTTCAAACTGGACTGGCTAGCCTGTCTGCCCTAGTCCAGGTGGGGTTGAGCTGACAGTAGTTAAATAATGGAACCAGTTTTCCCCAGACAGGTCACAGGCTTGGAACCAGTCTGGCTACTCCTCAGATCAACACCTAGAATTCCATTCAGCCTGCTGGGGTGGCAGGGTGTTCCCCTCCACTCCCCTGTAGGGTCTGGGATAACCTGTCTCCTGAGTCCAGTTCCCAGAGTCAAGATAACCAGGCGATCCCCGAAAGCGCTCTTCACCGTAAGGCCTGTCCACATCAGGGGCTCCTGGACTGAGGCCTGCTAACACCTCTGGAGACTCAAAGGTGGGCTGGCCTTGTCTCTCAAGACTGAGAAGACTTGAGTGTCTCCCCTGGACGCCTGATGAGGAGATAAACATGCAGCTGGAGATCTAAATATCAACCCCTTCTAGCTGCCTGACCTTGGGTTTAATCTGTTGCCTGTTAGGAGCTATTCCGTCTCAAGTTCCCCTTGTCTCGGCAGCCTTTTCACCTACACGGATCATGAGTCACCTCTCAGGCCATTTTCGTAATGGAGCTGTCAACCATTGCAGATTAACGTGATCCACTGATGCTGGCCATCTGGGGGTGGTTGACATCTGTAGAATCTGTAGGACATCCCATTTTCAACACTCTCACCACGGGGCGGCGGGGGCTGGGGGTGCGGAGGTACCCAAGGGCTAGTGGGAGCAGGGCTGAGCTCCATGAAGTCCTTCCTGGCCGATGGCCTCCTCCTAAGGTGGCTCAGGTGGCCACCACATCTTTCTTCCTCCTGGCTTTGTCGACCCTACCCCTGAGTCTTCCCTCCCTCCGAGCCGGCTCCGATCCTGGCTCATGTCTGCTTGGCTTGAAGGCTGAGAGGTACGGCAGTCTCCCTCAGTGGACTCAGCAGACCTGCCTGGAGGAATTCGGGGATAGAAGTGGGAGCTTGGAGTCCCAATAGCATCATGGCACAGGCCGAGAACAAGGGAAACAAAAGAAGACCTAGCTGTCAGAGCCCATCGAATGACTGTCCTCTGTGCTGGGTCTGCCAAGGACCCTCTCGGAAGGGAGTGCTGTGGAGGGAGTGCCCTTTCTGTTGGTTTTACTTGTTACACAGGAAGGGCTTGAGGCTACTGAAAAAGGAAGTTGATGCCTTGGTTTTTCCATAAGTAAGCCCCTCCAGGATATTCCTGCCACATGACCACTTCCCCAGAGTGCTCTCTGTGGTTATAGCTTAGTCCGAGATCCTTCTGATGGTTCAAGTAAAATCAACACAAAGAACTCAATTGTTCTGAATCTCCTCCCTGGCCATTGCTCCTTGTCAGCGGTACTTCTTCTTCGACTGTGCAGGCTAAGGGGCATTGGATTGCTCGTCTAATTTTGGAAGCTCATTCGGATTCTGCCTACCAGCCATCGCCAATCTATCTGCTTGTGCCCGCCAGCTGAGGCTCTGGTGATGTGGAAGACACAGTGACAGAGAGGTCTGAAGGCCCCCAGAACTGCCATCGAACTCGCAAGTTCCCTGAATGCCCCACAAAGTCTTACTGTCATTCCCTCTCCTTGCTTCTCACCATGGTTCTGCTGGCAGGATAGAACCCTGGGCATGGTCTCACCACTGAGACAGCCTGGAGCCAGGACTAGACTCAGGTGGCAACGGACTAGCTGTTGGTCCAAGGGGAGGTTCACACGCCCCATGTTCCCAGTCCTGAATGGCCAGGCCAATCCGTTTGCTTCAGACGGCTATGATAGCGTTTTCACTCAGGATCAGGAGTGAGGAGATGAAGGCTCTTCAGGGCTTCAAGCACCCTGAAAAATAGCAACCTCAGAGGTCTTAATTACACTGTCATTGTGCAAAAAAGGCTGAAGGAGTTCACATATTCGAAGCCATTAGGACAGGACCAGATCTATGCGGGGGCTTTGGGCCAGTTCTCAAACTCTCCCCAGCCTGTCACTATGTTGGATCCTTGGAAACAGAGGCTGTATCCCCAGCAATAGGCAGAAGAAAACTGCCAAGATTCAGGGGCTGGGCCCCTAAGCAGGTTGGGAGAAGGAAAAGTCTTTGGACCCCTCAGTTGTCCAAGCAGGAGCCCAAAGAGAGGTGTCCACTGTCTGCATAGATCCTTAATCACCCAGAGCAGAAATATTGATTTTTCCCATTGTCCCCTCAGAAATAGCCCCGACCTCTGTCTTTGGCTGGGAAGAAAGGGGGTGCGTGGGATGGGGGAAGACAGCATGTCCTATTGCCGTAAATCTTTCCCGAAGCCCTGCCCGCTTTCCTAGGAGAGGCATGCTCTAAGCAGCTCTGAAGGAATCCTTTCCAACCCCCGAAAGACCCCTCAGCATCTTGGGAAAGAAATGGCTCATGGGAGCGCTTTGTGTACATGGGACTGTCAGACCAGCCAGGGTGTCCGGTGACATATTAGAGCAGCTGACAAGAGAAGAACGACCTTTTGGAGGTGGAACCAAAAAAAAAAATGTTTGTCTAAGGGGAATCTTGCGCTTCCCCTAGTTCCCCACCTCCCACCACACACACTGTCTTTTGAGAACTCCCTCTGGGACGGGGCATTTTTCATCTGCATTTCAGAGCATCAGTTCCTCTCTCAAAAACACCACTTGACTAAAAGTGCGGTGAACGGGTCTGTGCCCCGTATTCTCTTCCCACATGTCTTTTATCTCTTGGACTTCTTTGTTCATTGCTACCCCCTAGGGTCTCCCCGTGCCACCCTTCTTGAGCCCGATCTCTCCTTTAAATCTTCTCCCAACCACTTCTCGAAGTCTGCGGGCCTCCAAGGGATGGTATCCCCAGACTTCGCCCAATGGCCATGGAGGATGAGGGGAGGGTCAATGGAACAAGAAGGAAGATGCTAATGGAAGGAGTCCAGGCTCTGTCCCTGCACAGACCCTACCTCTTGGTCGGTCGTGCAGTGTCCCTTCCCCGCCCTGGAGCACTTGACCTCCCTGGCTTCCTGCCAGGTGTATGAGAACTCGGGTACACTAAGGCACACCCTCTGGCAGATGGAGTTTCTTGAGGCTCAGCAGTGCTGGGAGCAGGCAGCCTAGATTTTGCCCCAGATTTGGGGCATTCTCTCTGAGTCCACGTCTCCCCTTTCTGCCCAGGACCTCAAGATGTTGGTAAACTCTTTGGCATGCTCAGAGGCATGTTTCCCTCCTGATTACCTACTTAAGCGGAGCACCACAGTGGCACGGAAAATTCTAAACCTGACAGATGAGTCCACGTGAATGCCTGATTCGCTCTGGAAGGCACAGTTCAAGTTGTCTGTACAAAATCACCTGGCTATGTGGCATTCGCCTCCATAGCTCTAACCAGAATTCACTCTTCCCTGCAGGAGACAGTGGCCAGCTCATGGGGAAAGCCAGTTGCCCTGTGCATTAGGCATTGAGCGGCTTAGCTGAAAGGTCAGGTGTTCAAACCACCAGCCACTCCTCAGGGGGAAAAATGAGGCTTTTGACCCGCTAAAGGTTTAAAGTCCTGGAACTCTAGGTAGGGTCTCTGTGCATCAGGCCCAACTCAACGGTAGCATATTTGGGGTTTTTTTTTTGTTTTGTTTTGTTTTGTTTTCCTCTTATTTTTTAAATGCTGGTGAGTACTTCTGTAGAATCCAGACAGCTTTTAGGATTTCAGACAGAGTGAGACATGACAAAATAATAATGATGTATAAATTATCAAGCGCTCATGAGGGAGGGGGCAGGGAGTAAGGGGTCAAAAACCAGGAACTGATAGCAAGGGCTCAAAAAGAAAGAAAATATTTTGAGAATGATGATGGCAACAAATGTGCCTGACACAGTGGATGGATGGACAGATTGTCGTAAGAGTTGTATGAACCCCCAATAAAATGATTAAAAAAAGAAGAAGAAGAAGAAGACAACTTTTAGGCAACGGCTGGCCCGAACAGATTGTCTGCTCCTATGTTGAGAGCAGGGGTCACGGTGTTGAATGTGATGCAGTGTTTCCGGTCCACAAAAAAATGATCCATGGCTTTAGGGGAAGCCCTGAGTGTGTGATGCTTAGAACCATGGAGACACCTGCGTCCGTCTCCCCATGTCCCTCCCACATTCTTTAACGCAAACCAAACACACTAAAAGGGACACGACCTGAATATCCAGCCACCGGGGATGAGTTAAATAAGCACCAATGTCCCTACAACGAGGAGCTGGGCGAGGGCTTCTTCTCGTGGGAAAATATTCACAAAACGTCAATGGAAGGAAAAGGTCGATGACAAAAGACTAGAAAGGGCAGGTGGCAGCTTTGCAAGAAAACATAGTATGCATCTTTTTTTCTAGCTACAAGTATCTGCATCAAAGATGACGAAAGTGCCATCTCTGGGACGATTATGTTTGACTTTGAGAGGGGGCATTTGCCTGTGTACTTATTTCAGATTCTCTCTCACGAGCACGCATGGTTTGGAGTGTGTGATGCAGAGAGAGCGGTGGATGTCAATGTCCCATCTCTCCTTCCATGTCTATTTTCCAACTGATTTGAGAGATTCCAAGTCCCCTGTCCTCCTCCCTGCACCCCCCCCCCCACATGCTCACAGAGCAGGAGCAGTTGATGTGTTAAACAACATCATCAAGTTAGATTCTATAAGAGCCCCCCCCCCAAATGATTTTTTTTTAAGTTGATACATAGGACTGAAGCAGAAAGAAACTGTTTTGAAAATGATGATGACAACCTATACCCAACTGTGCTGGACACACGGTCTGGATCATGATAAAGGCTACATGAACCGTCAATAAAGTGACTTAAAAGAACAAAAAGTTAGCTGTTTCACCACCATTCCCAGCTCTGGGAGGGTTTTGTTTTCAATGGGCTCTGGCAATTCATTGTAGCAAACCCTTTGCTGTTGTTGGTTTTCTTTCATAATCACAGGTGAGGGTTTCTAGGGAAGAGCCCATGAGCTCACATCGGGTGGCGATCAACCTCAACAGATAAAGATGATGCATCACTGTTCCTGGGCCTGTGGACAATGCCCAAGCCCTCCGGCGTTCCAAGATCCTCTGCTAGACAGAGGTCACAGGGGCCTGAGGAACACAGTGGTCCAGCCCTTTGGATGGAGAACAATGAGGGGGCTGAAGAGAACAGAGCTGAGAGACTGAGACAAGGCCGCCTGTGTGTCCAGTTCATAGGACGGTGTCCCACACAATGCAGCGTGTGACAGAGGGAGTGACGAGAGAGTTCATAGAAGAAAACAATGTGTAGACTGTGAACATCTCTTAGGCTTGGGTGGACACCACTTTGGCGACAGATTGGAAAGGCCTGGCAAGTTTTCAGCTGATCCCCGTCACTACCTCTTTGGGAAGCAGAGTAGTTGTCTCCCTTCCCCTCGGGCAGCAGGCACAGAAATACAGCAGCATGGCACACCACAAATCAATCTCACTGCCGTCAGGTCCATGCAGTCTCTAGAACATGTCTGGGAGTTTTCAAGACTGCAACCTTTTCACAGACGTCAACAGTCCAGTAGTTTGTCCATGGAATGGCAGGTGGTTTGGAACTGCCAACCTTGTGGATCGAAGTCCAAGGCGTACTCCCTACACTGCCACAGTACATGCCTTCGAAGAATTTATTCCATGCCATTTTAGAGGCTCAACGTCCAAATAAGGGTCTTTCTTGGCCATGTGGATTCCTTCCTTTAGACAATGCCAGCTGTTCCTTGGCTTCTTGGTTTGTAGACCCTTCCCCACCACCTTCCCCATGTGTATCCCCTAGGCACTGGCTTGTGTTTGATTCACAGTGACACTACTGAGGGTTTTTGAGCTTTGTCCATCTCCGTGGGAGCATTTAGCCTCATCTTCCTTCCACGCAGTGGCTAGTAAATTTGAACTGCTTATCTTGTGGCTAAGCTTAACATGCAAGCCAGGGCTCCTTGTGTTCTTGGTCCAACTCATAAGTGATTAGATTTAGAACCCACTCTACTTGAGCATGGTCAAATTAACTTAACAAAGAAGACCCTGTTTCCAACAGGCTAATATCTAAAGTTATGGGGGGTTAGGAATCTCACACACATTTTAGAGATAGAGAGGATAACTTCCATTAAACCTGTTCCAACTCATGGCATCCTTATGCACGCTCATATAAAACAGTGGTTCTCTACCTTCCTCATGCCCTGACCCTTTAATATAGTTCCTCATGTTGTGGTGCCCCCCCACACACCATAAAATTATTTTCATTGCTACTTCATAATTTTGATACTACTGTGAATTGGGTGACCCCTGTGAAAAGGTCATTCAACTCCCAAAGGGGTCTCGACCCACAGATTGAGAACCACTGGTATTAAAGTATCCCTGATCCAACATCAACCTCACGATGACCAGCATGTTTGAGTCCATCATTGTGGGTTTGGGACCAGTCCCACTCACAGAGGGTCTCTATCACACTTGCAGGTCCTGACTTCATCATGTACCATATCCTCCTCCAGCAATTCCTCCCTCCATGATGACATGTCTCAAAGAAGCCAAACAACGTTCTGTTGGGATCCACATGATTTTCACTGGCTAAGTTTGGGTACTGGATCACCAAACCATGTTTCCAGAAACTTGGTTGAAACCTGTCCACTGTGAAGGACCCTGCTGGTATGGGAGAGACCGATAGCATTGCTTCCAGCATCAGAGGAATGTGAAGGCATCATGATACAACCAAACTTAAAGATAGGTGGAAGAACACATATCTGAGGGGTCATCATTTAATCCATTACAATAGCCAAAATATTCTCACTTCTTACCATGAGGAAACAGTACTACAAGTATTCTAGGTCTCCTGAAATTCCTAATCCAGTCTGTAGATCAGGAAGGTCAAGGAGTATGTTTGTCCGTCAGTCCCCGGTTCCATCTGGTTGGCTCTGCGTCTCCAGGGCTGCCACATTACCCAACTCCAGTGCAAGGTCAGATGGTGGCTTTTCTTGGTCAGCCTGTCCTCGGAAACTTCATTCCCTTGTTGTATTGGAAAATTCCTCTTATGCCCGTCATGGTACACATCAGGAGACAAAGGTTTCCATGTTCTCAGAAGAAATTAACCAGCCACTGTCATTGAGACCAAGCCTGTTCCTGGAATATTTTACTCATCCTCTTAAACCCATAATCCAACTCCCTGGAAATGAGCTCTAAGGCAGGGACCAGTGTTCTCCCAAAGCAGAGACAAGGAATCACTCCTGAGTTAGCTATAAAAAGAGCAAACTAGGCAAAGAGATACTAGCTGTGATTAGCCGGGGCCTGTCCCCTGGGCCAGCTTGAGGGATGTCCACTCAAGGCCACATTGAAAGGGTCTCTTGCCAGCCACTTCCTGGCTGCTGGGTGAGAGCTGAGGATGGCACATGGGAGAGTGGAGAAAGGAGAGCCCGCAGAGAAGCATGTCCCTAAAGTGTGAGGCTCTTCTCACCCCTATTTGATAAGGCTCCAAATTGACAGACCAATCGCCCCTGGTGGAAGAAAGTCTGCTTTATCCATGCGAAAATGCTCACTTTCAAGATGATTGACACACGCCCAACAAGGTCCGGGAAATCCTCTATCCAGGCTCCTGGGATTTTCTAACGTGAGGAAGTTGGCTTGGGAAGATCAACTGGGGCCTCCTTGGTGGTAGAGTTTCAGGGTGGGCTCTGTCCCACTATACATTCTCAGTCGCACGTAGCTTCTCAGAAAGAGAGATCGGCTGGGGCACAGAACAGCTCTATCAGTCAGAAATCCACCATTAGGCCTCGCAGTTTTGTTATCAAGGATGTGGACGGTGAAGCTTCCTGTTCCTGTGATAGACTGTGCAAAACACACCAATTCATCTCTCATTCATTTATTCATTTATCCGTGTGTTCTTTTAGTAAACACCTACTGTACACCTTGTATGTCAATGAACCCAAAAGACTGGGGATTCAAAAATGCCTTCATTGTAGTCCTCCTATAACCCAGGAGAGGGAACACTCAGGGAAACTGAGGAATGAAAATAAAGTATGGTTGGAGTTGAAACCGAGATAGGAGGAATGAGGCACTGGGCACAAAATACAAAGCAGAAGTTCCCTACCACCACCCAGGGATTGGGGGCGGTGTGGCTCTCCGTGACAGGGACTTGGAAGCCGGGGTGATGTGGGCCAGGAGTTTTTGCAGGTAGTTAGAGTGATGTTTCATGGCAGATCTGAGTGTGTGTCACACTGCCTTTGAGGCTATCAGGAAAACTGGGTGACAAGTTTCTGTCCTAGTGTCACCCACAGCCATGCCCTGTGCTCTTCCCCAGTGAGTTCAGAGAACCAGTGACCCAAAGTGAGTCTTGATGTTTGCTGAAGCTGGTGTGTGTGTGTGAGAGAGACAGAGAGACAGAGAGACAGAGAGAGGTCTTAGATCAGACTCCTAAAGTCAATGGGATGGCCATGCAGAGCTTCTCCTTTTCAGGAAAATAAGAGTTCAGCCCTACTGAAGCATGTAACCTCTCCCCATCTTCCTCCCCCCCCCCCCAAAAAAAAAGTGTCTGGCCCAAGATCTGATAAGACTTGCATAAAAGGTTCACCAAATTTGTCATGGGATTTCATGTCTCAGGAATTTGCATATGTCCCAAACTTCCACTGCCTGTCTCCCCCACCTACACCTATGCCACCTCTCCCCACCACCCCACAACCTCCCCGTGAGCATCTGGGGTCATCTCCTTTAGGGGCAGTAGGAGTCCTGGTGGCATAGTGGGCCAAGCCTTGGGGACTAGCCGCGCGCAGGTCAGCAGTTCAAGCCCCCCAGGTGCTCCATGAGAACTTCCCGACAAAGACTGCTGGCCCAGAAACCAGAAGAGCACGTGTATTCTGCCCCCTACGTTGCTATGAGTCAGAAGGGTACCAACGGCAGCATGTGGCTGTTGTGTAATTTTCCCTAAGACGTTCTCAACACGCCAGGTAGGACAACCGTCTCCATCTCCAGCGGAAGTCCAATTCTACCTGTACCACCAGGCACTGCCCAGCCTCCCTCAAGGCAAGAAACACACGTTCCTTTCTTTCTCATCTCTCCCACCCCAGTGAAACGAAGGGCTCAGGGAAACTTTGACTGAATGCACATAGGCAACCTGTGTCCATTACACTCCGCTGCCCTGGGGCATCCTGGTCTGAAACCAAAACAAAAAAGCAAACTTCCCTGGCATTGAGTCGATTCCAGCTCCTCGGGACCCGCCCTGCAGGGCATAGTAGATCTGGCCCTAGAGTCCCTATGGAAGCCTGCCTCCTCTTTGTCCTCCAAAGCAGGGGGCGGGTTCAAACTGCTGACCTCATTTTGTAGGGAGCTGCCTGGCGTGTCGTCCACGGTACCGCCGGGGCTCCTTTCAAACAGAACCGGAAGATGCTGAGATGACAAAGGGCTTCCTAAAAAAATCAAGGGGTGTCTAGTCGAGAAGGTTGTGTGTGGAGACGACGGGAGGCCAGGCCAGCAGGGAACTTGTGTTACCTCCAGGCGGGTCACAAGGGCTCCTCGACTTGGCCTGCGCTGAGACCAAAATTCCTTGGAACCCGCCAAGTCCAAACAGGCCCGAGCCCCCGTGAAGAGCTGCCCAGCCGGCGTCGGGCTCCCGTGTCATCTGGAGGGGTTTCTGAACTGTGGCTTCAGAAAGTGGGGTGGGGAAGAGCCAGCCCTAGGTCAAGCACCCCCCCCCCCCACATCTGTCCGCAGGCCTGGAAGAGCCTTTAAGAAAATGAAATATTATGATTTGTTTGTTTTTACAGTGACTCAGCCTGTAGTAACTGGGTTAAAGTCCACTTAGAGAGAAGGAGAACAAAAGACCTCCTGTTAGTGCTGGAAGTTTGCCCCGTAAGATATCACTGAGAGGAACTGGGAAGGGGGAAGAAGAAGAAGAAGAAAACACCCCGTCTCTGCAGGGCAGAGGAAGCTGCAGACCTTCAGGAACACGGCGGCACTTTGGAAAGGAAAGCAGCACCCGATTCGAGCTGGCCACTCCCTTCACCGCTGTTTTACGACCCGCTGCAGGGCTGACCCGCGGACGCAGCCCAGTGCCGGTTCCCACACTCTAAACACAGGAAGGTTGCCAGAGGTGGTGGCGGTGCGGTCCAATCTCCATATCCAGCCAAGCCCCAGGCTGAAAATAACAGCCCTGGTGACGACGGCTAACATATAGAACTTATTATGCTGCCAGATGCTGTTTCACCATTAGAGAGCATAACTCATTTCATAAACACCCGGGAGTCTGGCGTGCTACTTCCTGGGCTGCCAGGGAAGGAAAGGACCACAAGGTAGACTTCCCGCCCTGTGCTCTTTGGAAAGTCCCTAAGTCCCTGAACCTCGGGGCAAAGCAGAAGAGCCACGAGGCTGGGAGGCTCCAGGCAGGAAAACTCAAGCCAGCTGATGTTCAAGTCCTGAGAACTCAACTTGTCATCTCAAAATGGCCTTGATGGCAGGCAGTATGGTAGATCAGCTTTCTTCTCTTTCAAGGAAAGAAAAGAAATTTGGAGAAAGAGAAGACCTTGACATTCTCTTCCCACAACCTTCCATCACTTCTGCCCCACCGATAGCAAACTTGCCCCTGCAGGGGAACATTCACTCCACCATAGCCACCCAGACCATGAGGCAAGTCTGTCCCTAGATGAGCCATTCTGAGATGGACTCTCTTCACCATCATGGCATGAAGTGGACTGTTTCTGCTATAGGGCCGAGAAAGGGAAGGGGAAAGGACGAAGATAAAAATTCCCCCCACAGTCCCAATTCCTTCCCTTCGGAGTCACTCCACATTATCCTTGTTTCAGATGGAATGGTGTCCTCTGAGAATAGGTTGCTATGTTAACTGCCATACCTGGGATTCTACTGCAATATGATGTAATCATCTTCCACAATGCAGTCTAATGTCATTCATCAATCTGTGGAGACCCTACTCATGTAGTGTCAATCATAAACCTAATCACTCCCACTTGTATAAAGAGAAGATTTGACATGAAGACCTACATAAACTCGGGAGAAATAGATGCCGTATGAGGATCAGAAAATAAATAAATAAAAGAGTGGGTGAGTGAGGACTGTCCAGAGCTAACAGGGAAGAATGGGCAGGATTGAGGTTCTGCTTTAGAATTTCCCATTCCCGAAGTGTGAGAAAATACACTTCTGTTCTTTCAAACCACTTACTGCCATTGATGTTAGACCAAAACCGGGGAACTAAGGCAACACTCTATCTTCTCAGGGATCTAACTGGTCCCTGAAGATTAGACCTCGGTGTGCAGGGTCCAAACTCCCGTTCTGCAGAAAATGGGATTTTCTGGGGCGACTAACTCAAATAACATAACCCGCAGCTTTCCATTTCCTGAGCAAGATATATTTGGGGAGATTCCTGACTCAATACCAGGCACTCCTCAACAGAAAGTTTTAAATGAAGGTTTGCTTGTGCCAACCTGTCTTCTCTCTCTGCACCCTAGTCCATGTTCTGCAGGTGGGAAACCACCTAGATGCATGATGGCCAGGGTAGCAACACTACTCTGTGCAGCCCTGGGTCTCTGAGCCTCTGATCAGTTGCACCATGAGTTGGAGGGCAAGGATGTACACTGACAAGCCAGGCCTCTGAAAACAAAGAGTCGGAGAGAGAATGCAAAAGCAGTCCATTGAAATGATCTGTGAGATGCTTCTCCATTTGGCCAGGGAGGCCAGCCCCTTGTGGAATCACTGGAGATTTGTGGCAAGATGAAACTATTGGCTTTGGGCCAAACTGCTGGTGGTCCCTTCAATTTTCCAGGTCCATTCAAGTGTCATAAACACCAGGCTGGAAACATAGAGACCTTAGTTGATCCAGCATGAACACATCCCTTTCGCTAGGAGACTGCATCTCGCCAGTTCATAGGCCTTTGACACGTGTTAACAGACCCAAACCTGGGAAGTACAGGGTTGTTTTCAATGAACGGTCCTTAGCTCTGTATTCTTTAAGGCCACAGCTGGAAAGACTCTGCAGACAGTCTCCATTGTGGGGATTCACGGCCTTTTGTGTACCAAGGAAACACACAATGGTTAATACATTTTAAAAAATAAAATCTGAAGATAGAGTCAAACAAAAACTCCAAGCTCACTATCTGAGGTAACCCAAACAATTTCTGAATGGGCTGGCCCTGATTCTTCTTTACATTGAAAAAGGACTTTGTTTCCAGGCACGTGTAAACCTTTCACAGTCCAAACACAAGGACCAGGATTCTCACAGTGCATGGCACTAGAGAAATCCACGGAGAAGCTTTGACCAAGCATGTTCTGGTTGTGAAGTGCTCTTGGGTTGGTTCTGACTCTTAGGAACCTATGGATAATAGAAAAAAATCACTGCCCAGCCCTGCCCCATCCTGACAACTGTTCCTGTGTTTGAGCCCATTGCTGTGTCCACCATGTCAATCCATCTCCGTGAGGGTCTTCCTCTTTCTCGCTGCCCCTTGACTGTACCAACAGGATGTCCTTCTCCAGGGAAAGTGTCTCTTGACATGTCCAAAAGTACATGAGATGAAATCTCACCACCGCGACCTGGTTGCGGTGCATTCTGGTTGTACTTCTTCCAAGACAGATCTGTTGGTTCTTGGGGCAGTCCGTGGGATTTCCAAGATGCTTCACCAGCACCATAATTTAAACATATCAGTTCTCTGGTCTTCCTAAATCCATGTCCAACTTTCACACGCAGAGCAGGCACTAGAGAATGCCCTGGCTTGGGTCAGGCACACCTTAGTCCTCAAAGGTACATCCTTGTGTTTTCAATACCCAGAAAGGTCTTCAATATTCAAAAGACCCCATATAAGGTGTCTTGTGGTCTCTTGACTGCTGCTTTCACAAGCACTGATTATGAATTCAAGCAAGATGAAATATTTCCAACTTCAATTCTTTCTTCATTTATCATGGTGTGACTGACTGGCCCACCCATGAAGCACAAGCTGATGACAGCCTACTTTCTGTGGTCTCAAATGCTGTTGCTTGTTCTCATCCTGGACTCCATGGTGCCCATGGGGTGGGTCCAGGAGCAGAAAACAGATCCAGGCCCCAAGTCTCGCACTTGACACTTGGATCCCTCTGGGACAATCCCACTGCCACAGCCTGAAGCATCAGAGCCTAGATTTGGTCTCCCCTCCTCGTCTCCCCGGCACTCGGGGGATCCTAGAAAGAGGCGGCGGCACTTTGGGAGTGCTGGGGCAGCCGAAGGAGGAAGGCCAGGTTCACCACCTTCCACCCCAGACTTGCTTGGTGACCTTGGCGGCGTCATTCTTATCTCTGCCACAGTTTTTGTGTCTCTAAACACAACAGCGATCGCTGCCATCCACTTTTCCTCAAGGGAGACCATGAGAGTGAATTAGTTGATGTTTATTGGGCACTTGGAGTCTTTTGGAGAGAGGCCTTTATAAATATAAAGCATGATTAAAGGATATCAGTTTGCTAACTCTCAGAGGAAGTACTTCATGGGATCTGACTGAGTATCTTGATGACTGAGTTTCATCCGTTATTCAAATGGGGACCAGGCTCCCATCACTGCACCCTGCTACCCCCCGCCCCCCCGACTCACCTTGCTAGTGCGCTTGCTTTTCTTTCCCATGTGACCAGGCTGTAGCATGGCTCTGACAAATACTGTCCTCACTTCTGTCCCCTCCACAGAGCGTACCAAGACCACCTGGTTGGCCTTTCTCATCCCCCACTTTCCCTGTCCTCTCTAGAAGATGGGATTGTCACACTCTACTCCACACACTCAAATGCCTCTTGTGTGACGGTTTCCACAACCCGGCATGTCTAGAGTCAATCTGACCAAAACCAGCCCCCTATTTCTCTTTTTTCATAGATATATACATGTTATATTCATAGAAATATAGAAAAGATTAAATATAAAATCTCAGGTAGTTTAAATAATATTAAAATGTTTGTTTTGTTAATTTCCTCTTATATCTGATAACTCTACTGAATTCACATAGACTACTTTTTAAAAATCATTTTATTGGGGGAATCATACAACTCTTAGCATGATCAATACATACATCTATTGTATGCAAGCCCTATTTGTACATTTGTTGCCATCATCATTCTTGAAATATTCTCCTTCTACTTAAGCCCTTGGTATCAGCTCCTCATATTTCCCCTCCCTCCCCACTCCCCTTTCCTCATGAACC
>PVJH01017402.1:0-47881 GCA_004026705.1 Nesogale talazaci | reverse complement strand
AAAGCTGATGGTGCCTGGCTATCAAAAGATATAGTGTCCAGGGTCTTAAAGGCTTGAAGTGGCCATCTAGCTCAGAAGCAACAAAGTCCATGTGGAAGAAACACACCAGCCTATGTGACCAAGAAGTGTCAAAGGCATCAAAGGACAAAAAAAATCATATCATTTTAAAGAGGGGAAGTGCACTGGATATCTCCTTACCAAGGGTCATAGGGAGGAGACAAACCAGTCAGGGTACAGTGTAGCACTGTTGAAACATACAACTTTCCTCTAGTTCTTAAATGCTTCTAACCACCACACCACTTTCTCACCCACCCTCTCCCACAACTATCATGATCCCAATGTTACCTTACAAATTCAGCTGGACCAAAGATGTACACTGGTACATATAAAAAGCAGAAATACAGGGAATTCAAGAGAGACGATCCCTTCATGACCAGTCATGAGAGTGGTGATACAGGAGGGTGGAGAGAAGGTGGAGTAGATAGGAGGAAACAATTATAAGAATTTACATATAGCCACCTTTTTGGGGATGGACAACAGAACATTGGGCAAAGGGAGACATCAGATAGTGTAAGATAAGACAAAATAATAATAACTTATAATTTATTGAGGGTTCATGAGGGAGAGAGGGGTAAAAAATAGAGCTGATGCTAAGGGCTTAAGTAGAAAGAAAATGTTCTGAGAATGATGAGGGCATTCAATGTACAAATGTGCTTGACATACAATGTATGTATGTATGGGTTGTGATAAGAGTTTGTACAAGCCCTCAATAAAACTATTTTTTAAAAAGAAGAACAAAAAATCCATACAAAAGTACCTAGCATTATTACAAGAAACCAAAGATACCTACACAAATGGAAGGATACCTCATGTTCAAAGATGGGTAGACTTAATGTGAAAATGTCAATATTAGCTAAAGTAATCTACAAATACAATGCAATTCTGACCCAAAGCCCAACTTTGTTTTTTAAAGGAATGGAAAAGCTAATTACCAACTTCATATGAAGAGGAAAGAGGCCCAGGAGAAGTAAAGAATGCCTCAAATAGAAGCACAAAGTAGGAAGTCTTAGACTACACAAACTCAAAACCTATTACACAACTACAGTACTCAAAACAGCCTAGTACTAACATAATTGATCAATGTAACAGAAGCATTCACTTTTAGACAACTGATTTTCAGCCAAGGACCAAGAAACATTAAATGGGAAAACGTGCTCTTCTAAAAATGATACTGGAAAAGTTGGCTCCCCATCTTTAGAAGCATAAAACAGGACCCATGCTTCATTCCATACACAGAAATGAACTCAAGATGCCTGAGGGACCTAAATGTAAACTCCAGCACTATTAACATCATGAATGGAAAAAGTGAAGCAAATTTAAGGGCCCTATGGCAGGACACAATAAGGGAAGCACACACAGTGAAGACAAAATAGATGATTAAGATCTATTAAAAATAAGACACGTACACACATCAAAATATTTTGCCAAAAGAGTAAAGCAAGAGCCCACAGATTGGGAAGAGTTCTTCCTCACAGTGGATAGAAAGATTTTCCCCTAAATTTTTACTTCTAGCCTCTCAAACTACGCAAAAATTCATCTTTAAAAACACCCACTTGTGGCAGTCCTATTATATAAACACTGAATTACTGAGGTATATCTATAACAACAGTAAGGGAACCTGATAACTGTGCCCTGAAAAAAAGTCTTTCACTATTATAGTGTCAATTATGACTCATAATTACCCTATAATGACCCTATAGGACAGAATAGAACTACCCCTTGTGGGTTTCTGAGACAGTACTTTTTATAGGAGTAGATAACCAAGTCTTTCTCCCATAAGTGTACCCAGAAGACTAGAAATAAAGAGATGGTATAGGGGAGCCCTAGTGGCTTTATTGGGTTGCATTTTGAGCTGCTGACTACAAGGTCAAATCAACTAGCTACTTCATGGGAGAAAGATGAGGCTGTCAGATTCAGTAAAAAAAAAAAATTAACTTCAGAAGTTCTTTGTAGTCTTATTATTGGTTGAAATTGACACTATGGCATTGGGTTTCTTTGTTTGCTTGCTTGCTTGTTTTGGTGGCTGTTTGTTTTTGTCCTAAAAGCTGGAGTGAGCAGGATGCCATTGTTAGTAAAGATAGTAGAAAGGAAAAAAAAGATACTAGAAAGGGTAGAATCAATGGTGATTCAATCATTTTTAGTGACTGAGAAAATGGTATGCCACTGAATCAAAAGGGAAGGAAATCCAAATGAGAGTGGTTTTACTGAGGTATCCAAGTTTGGTCTGAAGGTAGGGCATGCATGTGAAAATCTTTTATAGGTATTTGGAGTTAGAGATTTCAATGGCATCTGACAGTGGAGACTTTGCCGGAGTCACTGTCTTAACATACTCCTTAATATAGCTTACATGGTCACTAAAATGAAGATAAATATCATTTCCATTCAATCCTTCAACATAATATTGTCCTTGCTGCTCAGTCATTTCTGATTTATGGTGACCTATAGGACAGAGCAGGACAGCCCTATTGCGTTTCCAGTGCTACAATTCTCACAGAAGCAGACTGCCCTATCTTTTTCTCCTGAAGTGTTGGTGCTTCAAATATCTGTCATTTTCTTTAATCACCATGCCACCAAGGCTGTTAATTCATCATGTATGTATTTATTTTCAAAGAATTACACTGCAGATGATTTATCCTATCTATCCTCTATCAAGGAAATTCTTGTGCTAATTCTATACAGAATATTTACAAGTCAAAGTCAATTGATAGTTAATTCAGAATAACCACACTGTCCTTTATGTTGGAAGTTGACTATTATATTGAAAAATCAACACATATTGTTTTCATATCATGGAAAATATATCATTCTATTTCCAAAATTTAGTAACAGTTCCTTCTTTCAAAATATGCTAGTAAGGGCTGAGCCCTGGTGGCGTAAGTGGTTGAGTGCAGAACTGCAGCCCGCGAGCTTGGCAGTTCAAATCCAGCAGCAGCTGGATAGCGTCCACTATCACCAGAGGCAGTGATGCCCCCCCCAAAAAAAAATTCAGACAAAATATGCTAGTAAACCTAATCTTTTTTTTAGTAAAGTTAATCTTAAAAATGCTATTGTCCCTAGATTCAACATAGCATTAAACCACTTATAAAAGATGCCTTCCAATCAACTTTGCTATAAGTGCCAGTATTACTCATCTCCCTTTATCTACAATATGGTTAGATCCCATCGAGTCTGTTCCAGTTCTCTCATGTAGCTATTCATGATATTTCTGCTATGTCTCTAACCCAGCACATAACAAGTCACAAAACTGTCCGCCACACAAAGTAAACCTAAAGGACATCAGTGCAGCAGCTTCATCTTTAAAAATGATGATCCTCGCTGCAGAAAGGCAAATCTGCTGCCTTTTTCAGAATCTTTTTTCTCAGGTTATCCAAGTGCCTGATTTTCTATATTTAGAATGCTATAATTTTCACAGAAGCAGATTGCCGTGTATTTTCCCCCAAAGGGTTGGTGATTTAAATGCCCGTCATTTCCATTAACCACTATGCCACCACCAAGGCTCTTTAATCCATTGTGTATGCATTTATTTTCAAAGTTTTTCTGTGTCATCATCTTAAAGATCTTGCCAAAGCTTTGGTTCACAACGTCAGTAAAAGTCAACATATCGGACAGAACCAAGCCTGGTGGCGTGGTGGGCTATAAATTGAGGTACTAGCTACAAGGTGAGTTTGACCCCAGCAGCTATTTCAAAGGGGGAAAGATGGATCTTGCAACTCCTGTAAGGACTTAGAGTCTCAGAAACCCACAGGGGTGGTTTTACTTTCGATAGTGGTGGGTAGATCTAATGGTTTATTAATTGACTAATGCAAGCTAAGGTGCTTTCAGTTACAAATAACAAACAAAGCCACCTGATTTAATTTAAACTTGCTTGAATTAAAAATATGTACTGACTCACGAATCTACAAATCCAGAGGAAAGCAAGAGAGAGGCATGGTGCAAATCAATAGTATCAGTTTTATTTCTCTGTAATGGAACTGTTAGTGAACTGGACCTTCCACTGTACGTCAATTTCATCTCTAGATTAGTTTCTGCATGGTAGAAAACAGCCATGACAGTTCTGATCCTTTTATGTACCTCATAATGATATTTAAACTCCAGATGTCATTAGATCTCTTCCTCTAGATTCTAGAATCCTCTAGATTCTAGAGGAAGAAAAAATATCCCTTCAAGTTACTTTTTCTTAAAAACAAGAAGATCTACATCCCAGAAATCCTTAGCAAACTTTTACTCTTGTCCCATAAACCCCAACTGGTTCACAGACCATGTTTATTTCTGAACCAATCGCTATGGGAAGGAAAGGGATTTTTTAGGCCACATCAAGGAATTTGAAGACAGGTCTCCTCCCTTTGAAGCCTATTGCCTGAGACGGAGAAGGAGGACCTAGTAAATAAATAGAAAGAAGGGACTGCTATGAAGAGAAAAGGGAGGAGTGAGTAGTGAGTATTGTGGTAGATTGGCAAGCTTCATCACTTGACAATATTTTTGTTTTATTATGTTGGTGTTTTGGGTGTGAAGAAAAAGAGTATATAAAAGAGTTATTTGAAAGTTCTCATTTACGCAGTCCTCATAATTGTCTTATTTTTTCATACTTGGAATACTAGATTTTAGGGCTTGAGGTATGCTTGCTATTTTTAAAATAGCATCAGCTCCCATTTCTCTGGGGAGAGGTCTCATATCTTCACTGCAAAGTAAAAGAGAAATTTTAAAACACAATGTACTTGAAACTGACCTGACTTAGTCTTGTTTCTGTTTCCCACATAGTGTTTCAGAAAAAGGTGTAGTCCTATTTACTATGTGCAGTAAGTGACTTTGAATTTCATTTAATATCCAATAACTACAACAGAGGCCACAAATTTACCATATAGCTATCTTTCCTCTATGTAGAGTTCTAAGAACACAAAAATTCCCTGGAGAGAAAAAATTTAGAAATATGGTTACTAGTACTATATGAAAAATGTATATAAAATTATACTAATGCTTAATATCTCTTGCTCCATTCCATTGTAACAGAAGTTCAACTATTTAAATATTATGACACATAATCTAAAGAACATTAAAAGAGCTTCATGCTCAGTTAGTAAAGATGAAATTTTCAATGTCAAATTAAAATGACAAAGCGGGATTATATTAAGAATTACAGGGCTGAGCCCCTGTGGCGTTAAGTGGTTGAGAGCAGGACTGCGGCCCGTGGGTTTGGCGGTTCAAATCCAGCAGCGGCTCTCAGGAGCTGCACTGGGTAGCGCCCACGACCACCAGAGGCAGTGATGCTCCCCCCCCCCCAAAAAAAAAGAATTACATACTTCCAGATAGTCTATTCTTGTTTGTGTCAGAACATTAAAAGAAAGCAGAACACAGCTCAAGTAAGCACAGAAATGTTACCCACGTGTCTGATATCTTGAATCCTCACTGGAGTAGGCAAAGCAGCACAACTAGTATGAGTTAAGAATGGAGAACAAAAAAGGAATGCACTTAATCAAACCTTTTCAATCGATAATCTCAACTTTGTTGTGGATGCCATGTACACTACAAAAAATGCCACTATTGAGATTCTACTTTGGCAGCTGGATCTTCAGGAAGGAAGATAGTGCTCTACATTATCATGTAAAATTTTACAGAAATAGACAAGCAAATGATGAGGTTCTCAGAACTTATATTCTTAGAACAGACATTAGGTCATTGAAATACCTGTAAGGAGCAGGGAGATACCAGAAATGATATTTTTGTTTCGAAGACAATTGCATAGATTGAGGGAAAACTGGAAAATGCAGGTTTAATTGAAGATGAGGGATTCTAGTGTTGAAAGAGTGGGTTATAAAATGGGCTGCTTGCCTCAAGGTCAGCTGTTCAAGGACACAAGGCCCTCTGTGGAAGAAAGAAGAGACTTTCTACTCCTGTTACAGTCAGAGAAAATTAGTTGCACCCTGCCCTCTGCAGTTGTTATAACTCAGAATTGACTCCAAATTATTTTTGGAATCTAAGGTGGCAATTGCTACCTAAATCTGACTGATAGTTCCTTGAAGCAATGAGGACTTAGTGTGGTTACATTTTATTACTTCTTTGAGAAAATCAACCATCATAAAATCCAATGTGCAATTTTGCAACTTCTAAAATAAAATAAGGTAAGGTCAAACAAATGATTGCAGTGAAATTTAGCTCATATCACCATTTTATAGCCTCTTATCTATACCCTACTCTTTTTGATATGGCAGTCAAGAGAAAAAAAAAACAAAAGAATCTTGAAAATGTCACTTATTAATTAAGGTAAAATTGACGTTTCTTCCTTGTTGGTGAGAGACACTTCTCTCTCTCTTCACTGCCTTGGAGACACTCTACAAGAAGACTGACTTCCTGAGAGACATCCCTGAGGAGAAGCTACATGGGCCTACCCTGCTGCAGGCTTGGGAACAGGAGAAGCCACGTAGAGACCCCTGCTAGGGCTGAGATGCTTGCAACACCACTGGATCCTAAGACTTTCTCTACACTGGCCTGTGATTGTCCTGCATTTGGCATTATTGGATGCTTTGTGAGTCTGAAAAGGGCTTTAGGGATTGGTATTGGACATCTGGGTTAATATTGAATTTATGGGGTTGGTCTGGACTGGTTTGGGATATTTTCTTAATGTAAAATTATCCTTTATATAGAAGGATAATATACATATGAGTTCCTATAGATTTGTTCCATTAGTCCACCTGGACTAACACAGTCATATATGGTGAACTGACTTTTAGATAGGCTAGGATGGAAGAGACAAGCCACTTCTGAGGGCATAGCCAGAAGATGGTAGACTCAGGTGGGAAACTCAAACACTCACAGCCATCAAATCGAGTCAAATTCACAGCAACCCTACAGGACAAGGTAGAAAGTAAATCTCTATCGGAGTAGAAAGCCTCATCTTTCTCTGATGGAACAACTGATGATTTCAAGCTGCTGATTTTGCATTTAGCAGCTCAGCATGTATCACATTAAATCACAAGGCCTCTTTTCTCTGATTGGAGAAATACGATGAAGGAAGAACTGCCTCCTCAAAGTAGGATTGGCCTTAACAACATAGGTTCAGCAACTCTATGGGGGTCTTCATGTGCTAAGGAAGCATTGCTTCAAATAAGAAGAAACAGCTGCAAGCATTTATTCATAATGGGAACATAAAATGTTCAAAGTATGTCTCTCAGAATGTTCAAAGTTATCAAAAATTAAGTGGAACACATGAAAGATTGATGCCATACCCTAGGCATTAGTGAGCTGAAATGTCCTGGTGTTGGTCACTTTGAATTTGAAATTCATATGGTTTACTAAGCCAAGAATGACAAATTCAAGAATAATGGTGCCCCATTCTCACCGCCATGAATTCAATTCCAATGCAGAGCAACTCTATAAGACAGGATAGAACTGTCCCCGAGAATTCTGGAGACTAACTTTTTCATTTTTCTCCGAAGAAGAGGCTGGTGGTTTTGAACTGCCGACTTTGTGGTTGGCAGCCCAGTGTGTCACATTAAGATAATGTTTGTACACCTATAAGAAGGATAAGAAAATACTGCTATCATTCAAATTTACTCACCAATATTGAAGTCAATGATGTTTTGAAGAATTCTTCCAACTTTTTCAGTCTTAAGAAAAACAAGTATGCAATCAAGATGCATTGGTAATTCCTCTGATTGGAATTTAAAAGTTTGAAAAGGATAAAGAAGCAGTAGTTGGAAAACATGGCCTTAGTGACAGGAAAAAAGTTGAAATCATAAAACAGAAATTTGCAATACTTCTTTATTGAAAATACTGTTTGTCAACAACATAAATAGTGACTATGCACATGGACCTCACCAAACAAAGTGCACAAAATTCAAATTGAGTATATTTGTGAGAAGAGACAATGAAGAGGTTTGATATTATCAGTCAAAATAAGCATTGGGCCTGGTTATGAAACAAGCAACAATGTATAATAGCTTATTCAAGCTGAACCTGAAGAAATAAAACAAGAGCCGAAATATAACTTTGCATGTATTTAGAATTTAGAGGTCATACAAAGAATAGATTTGACATATTGAACCCTAATGACTGAAGATCAGATGTTATGGGATAACATCAAGAATATCACACATGGAGACAACAACGGGAAATAAAAAGGAAAGAAAGCAAAGACCAGAGTGAACGTCAAAGAAACTCTAAAATTTGTTCTAGAATATAATCACTAAAGTGAGTGCGGGGAAAAGGAGAGAACTGGAAAAGAATTAGAGGTCAGTCTGAGAAGACAAGGTAAACATGGTAATTAAAAGTGCAGACCTGGAGTTAGAAAAGTCAAACAGAAGAACACACTCAGCCTATCTCAAGCTGAAGGAATTGAAGAAAAAAAATTCAAGCCTCAAGTTGAAGTATCAAAAGATTCTATGAAGAATTCAGGAAGACTCAAAAGAAGGTGGAAAGAACAAACCGTCACTATACCCCATACCCTAAAGAATGAGACAGTGTGAGACCATTTTGAG
Organism: Nesogale talazaci; assembly: GCA_004026705.1. Taxonomy (NCBI): domain Eukaryota; kingdom Metazoa; phylum Chordata; class Mammalia; order Afrosoricida; family Tenrecidae; genus Nesogale; species Nesogale talazaci. The sequence continues at coordinate 39,350 of PVJH01017402.1, read as the reverse complement.
GTAGCTTATGGTCAAGAACCAACAGCATTGAAGGAAGAAATTCAAGCTACATTAAAGACTTTTACCAAAAAAAAGAACAAGAATCCCTGTGAATCATGAAGCTTTTCCAATTCTCACCAGTGGAATGAAGCTATCTTCCTGGCACTGGATGAACACCAGTTTCTATTAATAGGTGTTATATATTATTTTTGGATAGTTCTTTTCTTGGTGTTGATTTGTTTTGTGTTCACATGTGTGGATTAATTGACATTGCAAAATACTAAGTGACAAACATGAATTAATTTTCTACTAAATTCTCAAAGAAAACTCTACAAATCTTTGAGTTTCGTTCTCTCTACTTAGCTCTCTTTCAGCATTCAACGCTAGATACTTAGATACCATTATCTCCCTGAACTTTTTACAATGTCTCTTCAAATCAGGGAGTCTGCTCTCCTCTGTCCCAATTCTCTGTCCTGTGCCATGGCCTACGAATTCTCTCAAGACAATGAGTAGACAATAATAAAGTTCACTTCATGTATATCCCACTTTTCCAAAATCAAAAATGTACTGCTGGCTGAGCCCCGGTGGCGTAAGTGGTTGAGTGCGGGACTGCGGCCTGCAGGCTTGACAGTTCAAATCCAGCAGCGGCTCTCAGGAGCAGCACTGGGGAGTTCCCACGACCATTAGAGGCAGTGATGCAAAAAAAAAAAAAAAGCGCTGTCACGGAATCAATTCTGACTCATAGTGGCCCTACAGGACTGTGTACATTTGCCCCTGTGGACTTCAAAACTCTACCGTTCTATGGGAGTAGATAGCCTCATCTGCTGGTTTCAAACTGCTAACCTCATGGTTAGCAGTCCATTGTGCAACCTACAATATACTTCCCGAGCTCCTAGTCTCATTTCTCAGGAACTATCATTTTTTATTCCTAATTTCCAGTATCTTGGAAACCATGGTTTTAAAAGTTTTGTTTTGTTTTCTTGTACATTTTGTGCAAAAGGTAAATTCCAGCCCTATTTTTCAATTATCTTAGATATAAACAGAAGTCCAGTGAGAAGGTTTTGAAGGAAAGTGTACAGCTGTAAGGAGAAAGAAACTTATCTCCCTGGTATAAAGTGACCAGATGTCCCGCTTTTTAGCAATTTAACATCGTGGGACACTTTAAAATTAAAATAAATATATTACAATACTTCTTTTACATTCTATGAACATTTTTTTGCTCCACATAAACCAAATTTTTAATCAAGAAACATTCCCCCTTACCCACCTGGTCAGTGGTGTCCTGCTTAAAATCTGGTCACTTTGTCCTAGTACTCACCATTACCCAACTTCCTAAGCAATGCAGCCTTAGGAAAATGTTCAATTAGTTAAAGGAGATGAAATCTTGTGCCTAGAAACCACACTTCTGTTCTCTGAAGTGCTGGTGGAGATTCAGCTGCATAATTCCAACAGAAACTTAAGAGTTAAGGATGTATGTTTGAGATTAGGCCTTGAAATGTCTGTGAAGGCCTCAGCTTTTTGAGTATTTTCCTATCAGCCTTGGAAGGCACACAGACTTTAACACAAACTCATGATCTCCTTTCCTAATATATTCTAGAAAAAGAGACTTTTGATTAAATTACTTATTTTTCCCAGAATAGAATATAAATAGTAAATTCATAAATACAGTGCGAAGAGGCTGTGGTGAAACTCACAAGTTCCTAAAGTCAGACTCATTATGCTTAGTCTGGAATTGCTGAAACGTGACATTTCAAGAGGAATGTTTTCTGAGGTTTGGCTGTGCAAAAACAAGTTTATTCTTCCAGCCAAAGGATTAAATAATGGCCATTGCAGAGAAAAACAGATCACAAAAAACAAAAATGGTCTTAATGCAGTGATTAGCAAGATCCACCATTGAGTTGAAGTTCTAGTGCATATATTTGGACTCCAGGGAGATGAGGTTCTCTGCTTTTTTTTCAAACTTGATGCTAGTTTCCTTCCTTGAGAAATTTCTCCTGTTTAATTAGAGAAATAGATTCATTCTTCTCAAAGACAAGCCAAGGGAAGAGGAAAGAACAACAAAAAGTACTTTATAACTACCTAAACTTGATTCAATTCTACAATATCAAAGATATGTCAATAAACTTCATGGAAACAGTAGAATATCTTAAAACCATAATCAGACTTACTTTGGGATATCTTACATTTTTTACAGAATCTAACTTATATTCATTAATGTTAGCTTTTGCTTGGTAGATCCCTGACTTAGGGTAACTCCACACACAGGCACAAGAAAGAGTATTCTGACCACGGCCATCCCTAGGCTTGACTGTACATCAGACCATTATAATCCATTCAGCTTTCATTGGCTTGTTATCATTAACAGAACTTCAATGTACATAAATGTGTACAGTGAGTTAAGATAATAATTGTCTAGCTAACAACGACAATAAAATCACTATCAGGAGTCCAATCGTGTAGCGGGAGACACGCTTTCTTTGCAATAACCTTAGCCCAAAATTCAATTCCAGTAGACACATAAAGAGGAACTAGTGTTTTCAGCTTCTGGCTTCCCTCTTTTCTTCAAACTCTGCCAACTTCCAGTAGGCCTGATAACAAATACGTATGTGTGTGTGTGTGTGTGTGTGTTTTATATATGCAAGTCTGAGCTATTTTCTGTTACCTTTCAGCAAATAAAGTTAACTACTATACACTTAACTTATCCCTCTACTGCATAAGCATTTCTATTCAGTGTCAGTCTAGAACTATGCACCCAATTATTTGGTATAATGATGAGTGACTACACTTGGATAGTTTTCCTAGCATTTTCTTTCTTATGGCGAGAATGTTCACTAGTCAGTCTGTCATTTTTTAAGTGATGGTGTCATGCACTATATTCAAAATATGATACTGGTAGCATGTGGCCTTCAAACTGTCCAAATACTACTCATATTAAATCCTAATCTGATGGCTGCTGATAATAATGGGTTCATTTTCCTGGATCCTGTAATTGTGAGTTTTTCTTAAGGAAAGCAATAATACTTAGTTTCTACTGGTTTTTATTTCTATTAATATTTTAACAACATTTGCCTTGATGTCATCAGCAATAATTTATGAAAATAAATGTCACATTTTCCATCCCAACTATTAATGTAGTCCAATATATTCAACAGATAGAATAATACATCAATATTAGTATTATATACCTGTAATGAAATAATCAGAAATAGGTATTAAAATTACAGGAAAGAGGTAGTAGAAACTATTTTACAAAAATTGTTTAAAACGTGTTCTTGAGGAGAGTAAGGTTTCCTGAGAGTGCTGGTACTGCTTTAATAACAGCTATCACCATTACTACTTATATGGAATAGTTTTAATGGGAAGAAGTTGTTGGAAGAAAATTTTTGATAGAAAGATTCAAACATTTAAGTCTTTTCCTTTTTTATCATGGAAAAATGGATTCTGGGTTACTATTTCTTAGATGATTTAGTAATCCATGTATATTTGATCTAACAACGCCAATATCAAAACTCAAGCATGAACCAAATCTACCACTGCTGAGTCTATCATGATTCCTAGAGATCTTATAGACAAGGTAGAACTTCCACATACAGTTCCCAAGGCTAAATTTGTACAAAAGCAGTTTGCCCCATCTGTCTGATCAGTTCAAACCACCTATCTTTCAGTTAGCAGCCACTGCACCACCAAGTACACTAACTCCAATAAGAATTCTCAGTTTTAAAAACCCTTCATTTAAATAAAATCACCATCTAATCTAAGGCTCAATTTCAAATGCACATGTGTAGAAAGAGAAAGAACTCTTGGCAATGCTATGTGCTCAAATTCAATGTTTCAAGACTATAATGAATGATTAATAGAATAATATATTAAATTTAGTTTTTTTGTAACATACTGCTCTATTCTACTTAAACAGGAATTGCTAATAATGAAAGCATTAGAATTGTTCACTAATCACTACTCCAATCTATTTGAATGTTCCCCTGACACCCTGGCAGCCACACTGTAATGTGTATGTCCACCTAATTCACCATTCATGATTAGAACAAAAGAAAAACAATAATTAATGGAAAAAAGAATGAATGATAACACGTTTTAAATCAAAGTGATACTGTGCAATTTTTTTTCTCAAAACCATATTTTCTTTTTAAACTATGCAAAACAGATCACACAATATGGCAAAAACAGTATTTGTTGGCCTAACTTTAAATATAACTTTAACTGTCTATGAGAGGGTGCCCACCAAAATAAGTGGATTTTTTCAAAGCTACGTTTATAGTTTTTACTTATCACCTTCAAAGTACTCTCCATTACACTTAATACATTTGTCAAATCTGTGATTCCATTCTTGGAAACATGTTTCAAACTCACCTACTTCAATGGATGACAGCACATCCCTCATTTTTTTCTTCACTTTTTCAACATAGTCAAACCACTATCCTTTCATGTCCCTCTTCATTCATGGAAACAAAAAAGTCTTGTGAAGCAAGGTCAGGTGAGTAAAATGTGTGGGGCAAGAGAGGCATGCAGGTTTTTGCCCAAAACTGGTACAATGACATGGCTCTATGAGTAAGTACAGTGTTGTGGTGGCAAAACCTTCCTCATCTGTCACAAATCAGGCATTTTTGTCACACATTGTTAGGCTATCTTTTCTGAACCTTTACACAGAAAGGTTGATTAACAGTCTGACCCGGTATAACGAACTCCAATTGTACTACACATAGACATTTTTGTCTGTTCTAGAAGTTGATGGATGTTCAGAAGGGGGGTTGTCATCAATTGTCATTTCACCTTTATTTAAAACAAGCAAAACACTCATAGACTTGAGTTTTTCCCATAGCGCTGTCCTTGTCTCTGTGTTCAACATCACAACAGTTTCTGTGGCATTTTTCCTGAGCAGTAAACAAAATTTCATAGCTGCACGCTCTTCTCTTAAATGAAACATCATAAAAACAATCATGGTTCAAGCAAAACTGCTTCTACAAAAAAAAAAAAAAAAAACACTGTGACCAGAGAGAACCTTCCCAGACGGTGCCACTGAGGGCACTAACTCAGAGCAAGTTGCTCAACACTTGTCAGGTGAGTACTCAGAAAGCTTCGCTCTGCCCAGCACAATTCTGTTTTTTGGGAAGTACCCCCTCATAGCCCGCTTTAGCCCACCTACAAGTCTTATTGTATATGCTTTTCTATGTATCCTAAGAGTAAAAGTCAAGTACAGACAAACATATTTTTCGAACCTCTGATTATTTGCATATGAGCTAACGCAAAAGAAGCCCTGGTGGTGTAGTGGTAAGGGACAAGTCTACTGAAAGTTCAGTAGTTTGAACCCCAGCTGCTCTGTGGAAGGAAATTGGCTGTGTACTTCTGCAAGCAAAGATGTACCACCTTGGAAAGCCTTCGGAGCAGTTTTGCCTTATTCTATAGGATCTGTGCGAGTCAGAATCAACTTGATGGCCGTAGAACAGGAAATGATGTACATCAATCAGATCATTACAGACTACATTTCTTGAACTTGTTCAAGGGTCAAGTATACACACATACAAATGTCTATGAAGACAGAAACATTTCATTCAAGCTCTAAAATCATTGACAAAAATGTGAAAAATAGGCTTAAGAGGAATTCTAATCCTTGGTTTTTCATGTTGCAACACATTTCTCAAAAAAGCTGCTACAACTCATTATTCCAAAATAACATTGCCCTTGAGTTCACCCAGATCCATGACAACTGCATGTGCATCAGAGTAAAACTGATCTACAGAGCTTTGAGAAGCTGATTTTTTGGAAGTAGTTTGCCAAGGATCTCTGGATGGATTTGAGTCTTCACCTTCTCTGTTAGCAGCTCGCCCTATTTGTTGGCATGTGTTACAGGTTATAAAATGTACCTAATCCTGCAGAAACCTTTGAAACACAAACTATCTTGCTTCGTACGATAGTTAGGAGTCGTTCTGATTCAGCACCTTGACAAATCGCAAGCTCCTTAAGGACAAAGAGTCCTCTTGCAATAATGTTTTATATATTTAATAATTTTCAATACTCATTTCATATAACTTTTTCAATGATAAGGTATGTGTTATTTCAACACAGCAAATAATTCTGAGAATTCTTAAAATATGGTATTTATGCATTATTTGAAGGCCACAATAAATTATATCACTTTGAAATGATAGGAAACTGTAGCTGAAAATGTCCTTTGGTATATTTTAGATCAAGTTCATTTTAAGAGAAGAAAATTGACAAGCAAACTAATGGAGAGATGAATCCAAAATTACTCACTAAGTGTATGGTTCCTACTTAGAGGAATCCACAGAACAAAGCACTGTGGACTTTGCACCAATCACCCCCACAGTCATTCCTACCTGTGCTTGAATCCACCAGTGTAGCTGCTATGCCAGTCCATCTCCCTGAGTGTCTTCCTCATTCCCATTGACCCTCTCTGGTAAATAGCTCTGTTTGCTACTCTGTTCTAATAGCATGTCTAAAGGACATGGCATAAAGTCTCAACATCTTTACACCTAATGAGTATTCTGGCTAACCTTCTACCATAAATTTGTTCATCTTCTGCTGGTCAAGTCAGTGAGCCAGGAAGCTGTCTTCCAAAATTCACGGGATGTTGGTGAATGAATGCTTTCAGTTCTGAATTCATTTGATCAAAGATTTAAATTGCTCTTTTGTCAAGTCCTAGAACCTTGTTTTTCACAATGCCTTCAGTGCAACTTGGACTTCTTCCTTCAATACCATTTGTTATTGATCATATGTTAGCTCAAATGGTTGAATGCTGACCAATTCTTTTGGGGACAACAGTAACTCTGTGTTTCTTTCAACTACTTTTCTCACAAATCGGTAAATTTCCCAAACCTTAGCATTCAGTATTCTGAATTGTAACAGTACAAAGCTTTTTTAAACTATGGCACCTCATGGGTGCCATGAGAATTTAGCATCTGTAAGGTTTGTGAGATTTTAATAATCAAAAAATTATTTAAAAACAAACACATAATAAATCCAAGGTGCTTCTAGCAGCACTTGCCCATATTGCAAATTCCAGATGAAAAGGGGTCACATGAGTGGAAAAAGTTTAAGAAGTCCCAATTTAGCAGACAAACTGATTTTTCCCCTTTGGATTAGGGTGAAATATCTCCAAATATTCTTTAAGTTTAGCAGCCAGTATCATAGCAATACCTAAATCTCCATTTCCAAGTCATGTTGAATAGGAGTAAATAGAAGGGTTTTTTTTCCTTAAAATTTCAGCTGTGCTAACCATTGTAAACCCATTATCTAAGATCAAGACATTTAGGCAGACATTGCACTTCTTGATAAGGGCCAGCTAATTGTGAATTTGAAAGAGATAAATCAGCCTTAAGGGTGAGGTATTGTCTTATGCTATTTCTCAGGCTTGCCTCAGTCTCAACAACAAAAAAAGTATTCACAGTGAATCAGCCCTGAGTGGTAGTGAGGGGCTGAAGTTAGGTCCAGATGGGAATGAAATCTGTGTCATTACAAGACAGAGGGATAGACAAAGTTCATTTAAGGTCATCAAGTCCACATGGAAATCACATTGCAAACTTTTACCAAAAGTCTCCTCTCTTCTCACTGAGTAATTTGATTACATGATTGGATTTTTTCCCTCAGTACAAATCATAGGAATATTTTAATCATTTCTTTTTTTAAAATATACTTGTTCAGTTAAAAAAATACTTGTTCAGGACTGAAGAGTATGCATTTACTTACAGTACAGACAGCTGTTCAAAGGAAAGGAGAGGAAAAGGAGGGGGAAACCAGTATTTGAACAAAGCTCTAATAATGAGATTTCAACATATTTTACAGGAAACAATACATTTTTTTAAAAAAAGACAAGACAGCTATATGTGAAAGGTGAGTTGACCTTAAGTGGCATATTATGTAGAGATACCCACAGCTATCAGATCTTTGATATTTTCCACCTAAAGAGGGAAACACATAATGTCCAAGTGAAGACTCAAACAAGCTATACTTAAATGTACATACATTCCAACCCTCTAAAATATATATTGTCTTTAATTATGCAATTATATCAGAAAGTTTGCTACTGTAATATGGACATATTTTCTATACCTACTTGACCCAACACTGTAAACCAATTGTAATTAATTTGAATACTCATGTTGCTGGTAACATTGGATAATGCATTTTGACATAAATATAATCATTTTCTGCCTAGGGTTAATTTGAGGGTTCAAAGAAATAAAGTATATAAAGTGACAATTGAAGAATATGCTCTGGTATTTCTCAGAGTCCAATAATTAGGATAATTCACTTAAAATTTAAAGTAAACTAGCGGTTAACTAAAATCAAACAGCCCAGAGTGATCTCCTTTTAAATCACCTTTAAAAACAAAAGAAAAAAGCTTTGCTTTTCTAAGAACTTGAAATGTAAATAGGCAAAAAGAGTTCATGGATGTGCCCCCACTATTTTTCAGATTAGGCCTTATTCATATCGAAACAACTTTCCAACGGTGTCTTACTTGGTAAGAATCAGGCTGGAAACCATTGCAGGGTACCACCCGATCTTGTAGAAGGCAGGTAGTGAGACATTGAGAGATGAATCCATGTGGCCACAGCTCTTCTTCTTTTCTCAGTACCTGATACGGTAACTCAAGGTCCAATCATCCACAAATAGAAATACCCTCCAGAGATGGCAACCTCTTAAAATACGGCAGCACACAGGTGCATGCTTTTTTTTTTTTTTGAGCTCAAGACCCAGTACAAACTAACTCTTTAGTGTCAAAAAATAAAATAGTGCAAGGCAAGTATTGAAGATCGTATCAGATATATATATATATAATTTTAAAGCATCAAGTTGTCAGAAATTTGTCAAGAGGAAACTAATAACACTGAGACAGAAGAAAAAATATCTTCCAAATTTTTGAACAAAGATCTGTAGACACATGGAATATTTTGCCCGTAGCACTAAATATAGCCTGTGGTGTCAGGTAGACTCAAAGGCTCCTAGCATGTGACTTAGGAGCATTTTTAAAAATTTTTTTAGGAGCACTTTTTAAAGAAGCATAAAGCAGACAACTGAACATTACTTTTAGCTGTAGTCAAAGCCCACCTTCAGGATTTTTATTGAAACCATACATGAAGGGTAAACATAAAACTAATGTCGTTATTCCATAGTTTTTTATAATTGGTGTTGATTTCTATATAATGAATACATGCACAAAATATAGTAAGTTAATTAGCCCAAACCAAGTAGGGTGAATCTTAGATTTTATCCTCTTTGGGTTATAAAAAAGAGTAAACGGCTAAAGAGACACATACATAGGGAAAACAATCATCAAGGAATGACAAGTTATGCCAAAGAATGCCAGGGTCTACTAACAGTGCAGACTTCCTCTTAGATCCTCAGTTCAAATTCAGGCTTTTATCTTTCTGAATTGTGAGTAAATTCTTAAACTATTCTAAATGGTTTGTGGCACTGTGGTTATACATTCATTGAGTGGCTGACGGGAAGGTCAGCAGTCCGAAACTATCAACTCCTGCTCCACTGATGAACAACAGAGCTTTCTACTCTTGTAAGGAATAACTGTCTCAGAATTCCAAAAGGGACGTTCTACCATGCTTAATGAGGTTGATATGAGTAGACATCAACCCATGGCAAGGAGTTTGACAATTTTGTATGGTACTTTGTTATTTTTTGATACAGCAACACTAAGTAACTAAGAAATGGACAATTCCTGTTCTGAAAACCAGGCCTAAAGTGAGAGACCTGGGCATAGTGGTTTCGAGTTGGGAGGCTGCCTGCTAACCACACCTGCTGCAGTTTGAGAACACCAGCTTCCACAGGCAAAAGAAGGGGCTTTCTAATGCTGTAAAAAGTTACTGCCTCAGAAACTCACAAGGGAATTCTAAATGATTCCTCTGAATCTGCATCGACTTGAAGGCACCGCGTTTTTTTGCTTATTTGTTTGTTTTTTGTAAGTATGCACTGCAAATAGAAAGCTAGGAGCAAGTGGGAAATTTGTAGGCAGTGCTATGCCTTTCTAAGAAGCCATGATCACAATGGTTGAAACGCGCGAGGCTAATTCAAAGATTCACAGTTGGAACCAGCCAGCTGCTCCTTTGAAAAAAAGATGCTGTCGTCTGCTTCTGTGTAATTTACAGCCTTGAGAATTGATTTGGGCTTCCTATTGTTGTCGCTCTGAGTCAGAATTGATCCACAGCTGTGGGTTTGACTATGCCTGCTAACTTGGAGTTTTATTTAGATTACCATCAAAAACAAGACAAAACCTTTTTGTTTTGTTTTAAATATTCTTAAGCATTTATTTTTTAAATATTGAGTCATCCTTTTCAAAATAATCTCTCACTCACTGCCATGGCATCAAGACCAATTCACAGGCCCCCTATAGGAGAGGTTAGAACTGCCCCTGTGGTTCTCTGAAAACGTACCTCTTTACCAGAGTAGAAAACCCCTCTTTCTCCCAAGGAGTGACTGGGGGTTTCTAACTGCTGGCCTTGAGATTTACAGCCAAAAGTTTAAGGTTAAATAATAATAGTAATAATAAAAACAAACTAAAATTACTTTGGAGTCCCTTCCAGTATATAGCTCTTACACAGGTTTCTGAGGTGGTAAATCTTTACAACTGTAAATCTTTACCGCTTTACAGGCTGATAGCCTTGTCTGTGGTGAAATATATGTAACAATATTTTTCCATTGTAGACAATTTTTAAGTGTACAATCCAGCAATACTGATTTCATTCATTATATTCTATATCAAGCAGCACTATTTCTTACAGTGTTAGATCTGCCCAGATTGAAACTCAGCACTCCTCAGGCAATAGCTCCCTATTTCTCCCCTCCCTGCCCACTTCATTAGAGAAAGGTGGAGTTTTCTATTCCCAAGAAGTCTCATAGTCTTGGAAATGCACAGCAACAGTTCTATGGTGTCCTATGCAGCTGTTACGAGTTAGCATTGGCTCAATGGCAGCGAGAGAATCTGAATGGCAGCGGGTTTCTAAATTTCTTTTCCCATGAAGTTTCCACTGCTAACTTTTTAAACCAACAGCTGAATCCTTAATGCTTGTGCCACCAAAGAGCCTATCTCCTTAGCAACAAGAAATCATCACTACATTTTGATGCCTATTAATTTGCCTAGTATTTTATATAAATGAGATCATAAAATATTTGTCCCTCATATGGATCTATGATTTTGAAACTATGCACTTCAAGCATTTAGACCACCATTACCTCCAAGGAGTCATGGGACTCGCATAAGAGGATGACTGCTAGTGAACTGTAATGAGTATGCAATCCAGAGGAGTTTTAGTTTGCCTAGGTTCTGTTTTCTCCTCAGAATTTGAAGAACCTCGGGGATAATTCTCCCACATCCCTTTGTGATTTGAATTATAATAAAGGAATTTGTTGTTTCTTTTTAAAGGTCTCTGCTGTGATTCACAGATTCTATATACAAGTATTTCACTAATGAGTTTTCGGTCATATGCTTGAAAAATCAGTTGCTCCAGGAATGTAGTATCTGTAAGATGATTCAACAGTCCCTCTCAGAAGGGCCACAATAAAGGCATGACAAATCCAGGGTGCAGTATGGGACCAATGACTCACATAACTATCCTTTAAGAAAAGGGGAGCCCTCAAATGGATCTTTTTCCAAAGCTATGCATTGAAATTTTTATTACAAAACAAACTTTTCTCCTTCAGAATACGCCCTATTGCACTTAATACATTTGTCAAGTCAGTGATTGCACTGTTGGAAACATGTTTCAAACTCCTTTGTTTGGATGGCTGAAAATACACCCCCTCATTTTTTCCACCTTTTCTATATTGTCAAAATGCTGTCATTTCATGTCCCTCTGCATTCAAGGAAACAAAAAGAAGCCACATAGAGCAAGGCCAGGTGAGTAAGGTGCTTATGGAAAGAGAAGCATGTTGGGTTTTGTCAAAAACTAGTGCACTGGAGTTGTCTGCATGAGCAGGTACTTTGTCATGGTGGAAAAATCAGTTGCCATCTGTCACAAAATAGGTCATTTTTGCCACACACTTTCATGCCACCTTTTCAGAACTTCTAGATGAAAGCTTGATATAACAGTTTGATCTGATGGAATGAATTGCAATTGCACTATTCCACTCATATAAAAAAAACAGAATAAACATCATCTTGATCTTTAATTTCACTTGAAGAGGTTTTATTGGGGGGTTGGGGAAGGTTGGGGGGACAAGGGAACCTTCTACTGGCTTGATTGATTTTTGCTTTCAAGGTGTAAGTGTAGCATCTTAATGACCGTGGAGAAAAAGTCTGAGTTGATTCAGAGCTGTTCTTTCAAAGCATGGTATGTTTGCATGAAACGCTCTTTTTCCTGGTCAATAAGAACCTAAGGCACAAATTTTTCAGTGATCCTTCTCATTCCCAAATTTTCCATTCAAAGTCTCTGCACTGAGCTCCAAGATAGCCCAGATAACTTCTTCATCTCTTCGATCTTCCATCATTGGTCATACCGCACAAGTGTATGAATTTTGTTGACATTTTCCTCCATTCTGAAGTTGACAAACATCCAGAATGAAGTTTGTCATCAAGTGACTTTTCACCTTTTTTGAAAGGAGCAAGCCATTCATACACTTGAGTTTTTCCCCTAGGGCTGCCCTTGTAAACTGTTCAACATCACAACAATTTCTGAAGCATTTTTCCCAAACAGGAAACAAAATTTCCCAGCTACATGTTGTTCTCTTAATTTGGCCATCATGGAAAACAAGGTTTGAGCGAAACTGCTTTTACGAAAAGATTCACTATGACCTGTCAGGCGAAAACCTTCCCACTGGTTGCACTAACTCAGAGTGAGCTGCTTGAGAGTTGCCTAGAGGGAAAATGTGTACTAACAAAGTTCCACCCAGTAGAGTTTTTCTCCTTTGTTGGTTTTTTTTGGGGGGAGAGGGTTAATTCCCTCTTGTTTTTACCCCTTACTATTATGGTTTTCATTTGTTCGACCTCATTAATCCTGTTAGATTTGTGTTTATTCACTTGTATATTTAAGATTCCTTGGTACAGGAAAGTCAAGATATATAACCCTTCAGAAACAGGAACAGGAATAATGGTTTCCTGGGGGTATGGTAAGAGATGGAGTTGATGGTATTCATGATTGTATGACCCCACTTGATTGGATCAAACAACAGAACTGTATGTGATTGGATACATTGAATCATGTACGATATAGCACTCACACACAAAAACTATTATAAAGGGAAAAAATAATAAGGATTCCTGGAAAGTTGGGTGGGGGGGAGTTGATATAAAAGAGTTCACAGGGAAAGACAATGTATTGAAACTGATTGTGGTAGCAATTGTACAATAATAAAGCTTGAAGTGATTGAACTGTGTATTGTTATATCTGTAGGAGTTCCCAATAAATGATTCAAAACTGTAAAAAAGAAGAAGCCAGTTGCTCATGGCTACTTGTGTATATCAAGGTATAACTGTGCATTACAGATATTTCTATAAGTAATTTTTCAGACATGGATTGCCAGATCTTTCTTGTGAGACACCTCTGGGTGACCATAAACCACCCAACTGAGCACATCAACTGTTTGTATGACCCAGGGACACTATGCTCAGACCACCATCAAGTAATCTTCAAGGTGTGGTTTCCCTATGTTGCTCTGTTCCCACATTGTCCTACGACCAGGTGACAGGGAAAAAATATCAAAAGCATCATATGCAAAGGTTGAAAAAAAATATATAATCTATATAAAAACTGAGGCAAAACAAAGGCAAAAATTATATAAATTATGAAGTGTGATATTTCCATTTTATAGCTAACCTCTTTAGAAATTTTAAAAAATATCAGTAAAGCCAGGCTGATTGAGAAAATATTGGGACAGGAATTTTAAAACATGAAACAAGAGCATTGTGAAGGACAGAAAGGAAGGGGATGCTTGAAAACAAAATGATGGAGACTTGCCAAAGGGACCCGCATCCAGCCTAATGACCCAAACTGGAAAAATCCAAGCAACGAAAAAACTATCAACAATGACTTAAACACAAAATATAAACAAATATATGTGAGTCCTTACTGATATAAGGATCCATGGCAGTCAGTACTTGTCTACTAGCCCAAAGATTGGCTTTAGAGGATAGGCCTTATGTTCTGCTGCAAAGAATCACAGCACTTCTGCTTTGCACACATCGGTTCCCCACAAGCCATACTCAACATGACTGCAAACGACAACAACAACAAGCTGAGTCACATAAATCACCAACTCAAAAAAAGAAACGAAAGACAACAAAAGTATTCCAAATAATTTATGCAGACTCCCTCTCTCTGGGCCATGGAATTTAATTCCCCATTTCTTTGCTTATTGATGAGCTTCCAAGTAGAGTCAGAAAGGGGGTTGGGACAACAATTTTAAAGTAAAAAATCCTATAAAATACTTCTTCAGAAAGGCACATAATGTTAATGTCGGTGTGCTTAATATATCTTTTACATAATATGACGAGAATAACATTTCACCTTTCTGATCATCTTGTTAAAATCCCTTTCCCCAAACTAAACATAATAACTTCAAGTAATACTCCTTTCCAACAGCTATTTCAAACTCTAAAAAGATTAATTGAGCAACAATTCTGGTATTAGAACTCTCCCTTAGATTAATGTACAACAGCTATTCTCTCTGCTTTAAAAGCGTGATTAAAGAACTTCTGCCAGCTCTTATATTCTTCAGATATAAATCTGCATGAACACTGGATGACAGATGAGTCTTCCCTCTTCACATTTGCTGCTGGTGCCTCACCAGGTCTAGAAATATGATAAACAACTTTCTGCTCCTCCCAAAAAGTGATTGTGAGTCAAAAGAGGTAAATTCTGATTATTAACTATTTGGGGAATCTCTTAGTCAATCTATACAGCATATTCTTTCCTTATAACAGTAATATTTTAAAATGCTGACCGAATAACTGAGATTTTTAATATTTAAAAATTCTCACTAAATAACTCTAAACAAACAACACATTAAAAAGTAAAATTGATAATTGATAATTGCTATTTCTACCATAATTTATTTAATAGTGTCATTTTTGTTTATAAATTGTGACATATAAATAACAGCACATTTGCAAAATCAACCATTGTAGCATGTGTAATTCAGTGACATTGTATGTTGTGTGATTATCATGACTGTTCTTTTCCAAATCCTTCCTTGTTTATCTCTCCACTTTCCCATGTTGTTAGATGTCACTGAGTCGGTTCAGATTCATAGAGACCCTATCAACAAAAGATGAACCAATGCTTGGTCCTGTGCTATCCTTCCAATTTTTGTTATTTTTAGCCTATTTTTGAAGCCATCTTGTCAATCTGGCTCATTGAAAGGGATTCCTAATTTTTCCTTTTTGCTGCACTTCTACTTTTTTAAAAAATCATTTTATTGGAGACTCTTAGAACTCTTATCACAATCCATATATACATCCATTGTGTCAAGCATATTTGTACATTTGTTGCCCTCATCATTCTCAACACATTTGCTTTCTAATTGAGTCCTTGGCATCAGCTCCTCATTTTATTCCCTCCCTCCCCATTTACCCCTCCTATATGAATGCTCAATGATTTATAAGTTATTATTTTGTCATTTTTTACACTGCCCAACATTTTCCTTCACCCACTTTTCTCTTGTACATTCCCCAGGGAGAAGGTTATATGTAGGTCCTTGTAATCAGTTCCCCGTTTCTACCCAACCTTTCCTCCAACCTCCTGGCATTGCCACTCTCACCACTGGTCCTGTAGGGGTCATCTGTCCTGAATTCCCTGTGTTTCCAGTTCCTATCTGTATCAGTGTACGTCATCGGATCTAGCCAAATTTGTAAGGTAGAATTCTATCATGATAGTGGTGGGGGGGAAGGGAGGGAAGCATTTAAGAACAATGATTTCATCATTACTACACTGCACCTTGACTGGCTCATCTCTTCCCCATGACCCCTCTGCAAAGGATGTCCAGTTGCCTACAGATGAGCCTTGGGTCACCAATCTGCACTCCCCTTCATTCATAACAATATAATTTTGTGCAGGTAGAATACAGCTTTTGAGATGTTTACTTGCTGATGTAGTATTTGCAAAATTAGAAGGAATAATTGGAAACTTCATTAATATTTTGGACATAGAATGTATGCGTATGAATCTAAGAAAATTAAAAGTTGTCAAAAATGAAATGAAATGTATATGATCCTTTTAAAGCTGAAATGGACAAGTTGTCAGCCATCTGAACCAGAAAAGTATGTGGCTTACTATGCCAAGAATGACAAGTACAGGAAGAATGGTGTCATATTCATCATCAGAAGGAACATTTTAAGATCCATCTTGAAGTACAATGTTGTCTGTGATAGGACAATATCTAAATGCACACAGGAAACAACTGTTAAAACAGTTGTTTTTCAAATTTGCAAACCAAATACAAAAGCTAGTGATGAAAAAATTGAAAATGCTGAGCCCTGGTGGCATAGTGATTGAGTGCAGGACTGCGGCCCACAGTCTTTGTGGTTCAAATCCAGCAGCAGCTCTCCAGGAGCAAGGCTGGGTCTTCCACTCCCACCAGAAGGCGATGATGCCCACAAAAAAAAAATTGAAGAATGCTATCAACTTCTTCAGTCTAAAATTGATCAGCAATGCAATCAAGGTGCATTGATAATTATTGGTGATTGAAGTGGGGAAATAGGAAACAAAAAGGAAGGATAAGTAGTTAGAAATTATAGCCTTGGTGATAGAAATGAAGCTGGTGATGATATTATAGACTTTTACAAGACAAATTCTTCAATGATAATAACTATTTTCAGTAATAAATATGGGAACTCTACCTAGTACATCTGTGGGTAGAGATGGTGACAAAACTTGGGATCAGCAGTGAAATTGAGGGCAGGGACTTACTGGGAAACATACCACCAATTGCTCATATTTAAGTTCAAGATAATTAAGATAAGTCCATGAGAGTCAAAATACTTAAGTGTTTCCCACCTGAATTTACAGACTATCTCAAGAATAATTTGTATCATTGATCAATAATAACAGAAAACCAGAAGAGTTCTAGGATGACATCAAGAATATCATACACAGGGCTGAACTCTAGTGGCGTAGTGGTTGTGCGTGGCACTGCGGCCCACTGGGATGGAGGTTCGATTCCAGCTCCAAGGAGCAAAGGCTGGGCCTCCTACTCCCACCACCTGAAGGCAGTGATACCCTCCCCCCCAAAATAAAGAATATCATACACAAAGAAGGAAAAGGTCATTGCAAAGACTCGAAAGAAAGAAAACACCAAAATGGATGTCAGAAAAGACTGAAATGCACTCTTCCTCTTAGAGTAGGTAATGCATATGGAAAAAAATAATGACATAAAGGAGCTGTGGGGAAATTTTCAAAAGGGGAACTCAAGAAAAGAAACTAAAGTATTATAATGAAATGTACAAAGACCTGGAGGTGAAAAGACAAAGAGCAAATTTATGAAAGAGTATGCTCTGCAAACTTAAGGTTGAAAAAAATGAAGGGAAAATTCAGGCCTTAAGTTGTACTAGTGTAGAACTCTAGAGCAAAATATAGAATGAGGCATGAAGCATCAAAATATGACAGAAAGAATACACAGAAATACTATATTACTATATCCTCGACTCCACACACAAATTGGTTGATATTCAACCATCTAAAGTAGTAGAAAGAACTGATGGTACCACAGGAAAAATCCATAGGTACCACAGGCAAAAGAAAATGAAAAAAAGCATCAGAAACATACAGAATACTAATTTAAGTGTGTCAACAATTTGAGGAAGTGCCAAAAAATTTAGGAAGGGAACTAACTACTTGCAAAATGGCTGCAAGAGATCTATATTTGTGGCCACTCAAATGGAAGAATATCACTGATGATGTATGCAAGGAAATTTTTGTTTAAGATCAGTAAGCAACATTTGCAGAAGTACATTGATAAGGAACTTCCAGCAGTTCAGGTTAGATTAAAAAAAAGGAACAAGGAATATCATTGCAGATGTCAGATGGATTTTGGCTCAAAGAAGAGAATAACAGAAATATGTATACTTATATTTCATTGTCTATGAAAAGGCATATAATATACTGTGGATAGCCTCGAGAAGAATAGGAATTCCAGAATAATTCATTGAACTCCCGTAGAATTTGTACATGGATCAAGAGGTAGTTGTGTGAACAGTATAACAGAATACCAGATGGTTTAAAATGAGGGGAAAGTGTGTGTCAGGGTTGTATCTTCTCATTATATTTATTCAATCTATATGCTCACCATATCATTAGAGAAAGTGAATTATAAGAAGAAAAATGCAGTATCACGTTTAGAAGGAGGCTTATTAACATCTGGTATGCAGGTGACACAACCTCGCTTGCTGAAAGGGAGGAGGAGTTAAAGTGCATTTTGATGAACATCAAGGATTGTAGCCATTAGTATGGATTCAAACTCAATATAAAGAAGGCCCAAATCCTCACAACTGGACCAAAAGGTAACATACTAATAAATGGAGAAAAGTTTGAAGTTGTCAAGGATTTTGTCTTGCTTGTTTCCACAATCAATGAAACTGCAGTCAAGAAATCAATAGACATATCTCATTAGGTAGATCTACTGCACAAGGACTATTCAGAGTGCTGAATAACAACGATGTCACTTTGAAGACTAAGGTGTTTCTCACGCAAGCTGTGGTGCTCTCCATTGAATCATATGCATGTGCAAGTTGGACATTGAACAAAGAAGAATAGATATATTTGAATTGTGCTAGAGAAGAATATTGAAAGAAGTAAGGCCAGAGTTCTCCTTGGAGGCAAGGATGGCAGATCTTAATCTTACATACTTTGGAATTCATGTGGATTTTTGGAATTTCCATATATTGTATCATGTTGTCTACAAATAGGAATAATTTTACGGTTTCTTTCCTTATTTGGACACTTTATGTTTCTTTTTTCTTGCCTTATTGCTGCCTAGTACTTCCGATATAGTTTTCACTGATAATAATAAAAGCAGGCTCTTTGTTTTACTCTTGATTTTAAGGGGAAGCTCCCATTCTTTCTCCATTGAATAGGGTGTTAGCCATGGATTTTCTATAACTATCTTTTAGCATATTGAAAAATGTTCCTGTATTTCTAGTTTGCTGCGTTTTCAAATGATAGGGTGGTGTTTATACAATGAATGAGATTAACATGCAGTTTTTTTACACATTCTGTATATGTAGTGTATTACATGGATTAATTTTATGTGTTGAATCACCTTTGCAATCCCTGAAAAATTTTTAGTCGGTTATGGAATATAATTTTTTATTTGCGTGGTAAATTGGGGCTGTTAGTATTTTGTTAAGGAGTTTTACATCTAGTTCATAGAAATATGGATCTGTAGTTACCTTTTCTTATGGTATATTTGTCTAGCTTTGATATCAGGGGATTGCAAGCTTCATAGATTGAATTAGGAAGTATCTTCTTTATTTTTAAAATTTTTATGAATACTGTCAATTTTTCTTTATATGTTTGGGAGATTTCACCAGTGAGCCCATATGATTCAGATTTTTGTTTTATTTTGTTTAGAGAGTTTTGATTACTAATTTATTTTCTTCATTTATTATTGATCTACCAATATTTTTAAATTTCTTCATGAGTCAATAATAATTCCTGCTGGCACAGTAGTTAAAGTGCAAGACTGCTAACTGAAAAGTTCATAATTGGAACACGCTAGTCACACCATGCCACGATGGGTCGCAGTCTGTGCCTGTGTTTACAGCCTAAGAAGTTCCATACTCTATAGTGTCAGAATCATCGTGAAAGTAGTGGATTTAGGTGTAAGTCAATTTAGATTATCTTTATAGAAATGTGTCCATTTATCCTAGTTAAGAGCATGGAAAATAATGGCGTCCTACACTTACGAGTATCTTAACTTTAAAGAAATAAGTAACTGGTTTAAAATCCATAATAGTATGAAGCATTTCTACAAACGGTTTAACAAAAACAAACCACTATGAGCAAAAACAACTTTTCTAAAATGGAAAAAGAATATTTAGTACACACACAACATACACATACACACAATGGGAGGTTGACTTTAAATGGGTATTGAATATATTGAAAAGATGAAATATTAGCCAAAGAGACCATAGTTTTCTCATGTTTCCAGGTGGAAGAACTTCTGAAAAATAGCACTACTGGCAGATATCTACCCTTGTGTGCTGCAAGAGGCCTGTTTGGCAAAAGGAACTGGAAGTGCTCATTCAATCACTTTCCCTTTCTTTCCTTTTGGGGTCTGCCTATTATTGATTCACAAAGTCCCCGATACTCTTTGTATATTTTACAGGATGAGACTTCAGAGCCAGAAGGGCAGTGGTTTTTCCACCCATCTGCAGTAAATAAAAAATGAGGAAATGCTATAACTTTTGATAGCCAAGCACCATCAGCTTTCTTCACCATATTTGCTTATGCACACATTTGTCTTCAGGGATCATATAGGAAAGGTGAGCATCATGGAATGCCAGTTTAATAGAACAAAGTGCTCTTGGCTTTGAGGAAGTACTTGAGTGGAGGTCCAATGTCCATCTGTTGCCTTAATACTAAACCTATAAATATACACACATAGATCTACTTCCTTATCACCATATATACATATACATATGTACATGCCTATATTTAGACCTCTATAAATGCCGTTGGCCTGCTATTTCATTCCTTTATTTCCTTTTACTTTCCACTTGTTCCACTATCATGCTCAGGTTTTATTTGGGTGTCAGTAATTTCTCTCAATTAGCATACCCTTTATCTGTCCCTACCAGACCTCTCACACCCTCTTTGCCACTGATTTTGGATTACTTGTTGTTCCTTCGTTCCTAGGTTGGTCAACACCACCTCCTTTTCCCCACCTCCCCTCTGGCATATCCCACTGGAATCATTGGTCCCATTGTTTTCTCCTCCAGACTGATCATCCAGTCTATCTTATCTAGATAGAACTACAGAGATAATAATATGCACACACACACACAAAACATAGCAAGACAAAGTGACAAAAGAAAACAAAATGACAACAACAAGAAAAAAAACAATATCCTGGAAAAATAGATAGCAATAGTAATAATAAAGAAAAACCTGTACATAGTTCAAGGTATGTTTGCTGACCTCTGGAAGCATCCTCTGGTCTAGTCTGATGAGGTTCCACATCCTGGCCCCAAAGTCTATCCTGCGCACTCCCTTGGAAGATCCATGCTCTGGCCCTTCCTCTGCTCTGCTGCACACCCTTAGTGTTTTGTTTCTATGTGGTGGGCTCAGACCGGGTGCTTTCCCAACACTCTATCTCCAGTGTTGTCTCCCACAGGGCCATGAGTCAGCAAAGGACATCCTGTCTTATAATGGAGCTGGCTATATGGTCCTTTCTGTGTGTTGGCTGTTCTGAGTGGGGATATCGTCCTCAAGGATTGGTGAGCCAGGACGTGTTCCATTCTCTCTTCTTCCCCCTTCATTTACTCCTGTGTGCTCTGGTCAGACATTTCCCTCTCCCAGAGCTGCAGCTTCAGTGCTGTTCTCTAAAGTAAATTCATCTGGGGTGGAAGGCCGAGGGCGGCAGCTGTCACATAGGTAGGATTGGGTCTGGGCCCTCAGACCCTTCCAAACTGTCATGCTGCAGTCACATGCTGGAACACCAGGCTTAAGTCTGGTCCCTCTTTACCTGTGGAGATATAAACAATTCCCTCCCCTTGGGTGCATTATTGCCTTGTTCCCCTGCTATTCATTGCTACCTTTCCTCCCTCCACCACCATCCTTTTTAGTTTGCTACCATATGTAGCCCTGGATTTGGTCTGGCCCCTACTATACTACCTGGACCTCACCCTGGAGATTTTTGTATACAGTAGTATTTTCCCTATGCCTCTAAAGACCTGAAGATAAACAAGTGGCCATCTAGCTCAGATGTAACAAAGTCTACATGGAAGAAGCACACCAGCCTGTGAGACCACGAAGTGTCAAAGGGATCAGGAATAAGACATCAAAGAACATAAAATTATATCATTTTGTGCCCACTTTCCTGATATGATCGCTGAAGACAAATTTATGCATAAGCAAATGTGGTGAAGAAAGCTGATGGTGCCTGGCTATCAAAAGATATAGCGTCTGGGGTCTTGAAGTCTTGACGATAAACCAGCAACCCTCTAGCTCAGAAGCAACAAAGCCCACAGGGAAGAAGCTCACCAGCCTGTGTGACCAAGAGGTATTGAAGGGATCAAGTATCAGGCATCAAATAACTAAAAATTATATCATTGTAAATGAGAGGGAGCACATGTTGGTGACCCAAAGTCCATCTGTAGGTAATGGACATCCCCTTACAAGATGGCTGTGAAGAGGAGACAAACCAATTAGGGTGCAGTGTAGCAATGATGAAGCATACAACTTTTTTTTAGTTATTCAATACTTCCTCCTCCCCACTATTGTGATCTCACTTCTACATTAGAAATCCAGCTAGACCAGAGGATGTACACTGGTAGGAACAGGAAACATAGGGAATTCAGGACCAGTGGTGAAAGTGGCAATACTGAGTGAGAGAAGAAAGGTGGGGTACAAAGGGGGAACCGATGATAAGGATCTATATTTAACCTCTTCCCTGGGGTATGGACAACAGGGAAGTGAGTGATGGGAGACATCAGACAGTGAAAGATATGACAAAATAATAATAATCTATAAATTATTAAGGGCTCATGAGGAAGGAGGAGTGTGGAGGAAGGGGAAAAATGAGGAGCTAATGCCAAAGGCTTAACTTAAAAGCAAATATTTTGACAATGATGAGGGCAACATTTTTGCAAATGTGCTTGACATGCAATGGGTGATATGTATGTATTGTGATAAGAGTTGTATAAGCTCCCAATAAAATGCTTTTTAAAAGTGTGGAAACATAATTCCAGGTTAGAGCATTTGGAAGACACTTTACCTATAGCAGAGGTGATACACCCCTCTTCTTGACTCCTACCTCCACCTTGTAATTTATTCTAAATTAATTACTTAAATTGTGCAAATTTAAAAGAAATTGTGCAAATTTACACATATTCATAATAAATAAATAATAGCCACTGTTGGTGGAGATACAGAAAAGTCAATCTTAATTCACTACTCTAAGGACTAAAGGTCTTTGGAAGAATTTGGTATAAGAAGGAAGGCCTGTTTTTCTTCTTCTGAAAGGTCACAGCTTTGAAAATCTGCTGGAACAGTTGAACTACACGTATGTAGTTACAAAGAGTCACAATCAACTTAATAGCAACACCAACAAACAGAAGTATTTACCTACCTACTTTTGTACAACTTTGGTTCAGTAGTCTCATTCCTACAGAAGTACTTACACATGTACATGGCAATTGCTAAGGGACTATCCAAAAGAGTATTGTTTAATAGTGAACATTTTAACATGGTTAATGAGAGAAATTGTTAAGCACAAAATGTGTTTAGGCATAAATACTGCATAATATTTTAACAGTAAATTTCAACTCAAATATTGATTTTTTCCTTTGTTTAATAAAGCTTCATAGGAACATTATCATGCTCATGAATTTACGTACTGTTGATAGGCACAATGTTTGAATACTACCAAAAGGTGTGCTTTTAGGATATGCCTACCTGTCTATGGTACAACAATCCACTTCAGCAGTGAAGCAAAGCCTTAGAAACCAGGTGGGGTGAGTCTATCCTGTTCTACAGGGTCCAAGTGACCAGAATTGACACCATAATAGAAAGTTGGTTTTAACTGCTCCTGTCCTAAAACACATTTCAGTAGTTGCAACAAAGGTCATGTAGCCTAAACTTTAAAATATTTACCATTTGCCCTTTCAAAAAAATAGTCCTAATTTAGAAGACTACATTAATTCAGTTTAAACTGAAAAGGAATTACCACCAAAGCACATTGGGAAACTAAATTAGTTTAAGGAAAATAATCCTATTTCTGCAGTTTGAGTAAAAAAATATGCATGTTTGCTTGCATAAATATGCTCATTCACCGCAGTCATCAAGTCAGTTCTGACACAAAGAACCCCAAAAAGACAGGTTAGCACTACCCCAGGGGGTCTCTCATGCTTTACCTTTACAGAGATTGCTCATCTATGTTTGTGTTATTATGGTGGTTTGCATATTACTTTCATGTTGGAAGCTATGCAACTGTTATTTCAAATACCAACATCCTGATAAATAGAGATAAGATGGAAGCTGTCAATTGTTTCATTTTACTTACATTCATAGTCAGCATTTGTTGAAGGAGCAGTCAAATTAAACAAGATATTGCATTAGTCAAATCACCTTAGCATGATTTTGTTCTCTATTGTTTTCTGTTGGGTCTTCAAGCTGAGAAACACAGGAAGAGGGAAGACATAATGATAATTATGGATAAAGGGAATATAAGGATTAGGGTGGGGTGGATATAGGGAGGGAAAAGGGCATTTGGGGAGTAGATAATGAAGACAGGAGGGAACAGGGAATACTAGAACAGATTGTGATTGCATGAATCATGTTTTTTTTCCTTTTGATCATTTTACTGAGGGCTCATACAACACTTATCACAATCCATACATACATCCATTGTGTCAAAAGCAAACCCTGTTCTTTTCAGTCACCACACTGACACCTCGTGATCACACAGGCTGGTGTGCTTCCTCCATATGGGCTTCGTTGCTTCTGTGAAAGATGGCTACTTATTGCTCTTCAAGTCTGTAAGACCCCAGACACTAGATCTTTTGATATCCAGGCAACGTCAGCTTTCTTCACCACATTACTTATGCACCCACTTTTTGTTCAGGGATCATGTGCAGGTGAGCACATGGAAGAGCACAGGGAAAGTGAGCATCATGGAATGCCAGTTTTATAATAGAACAAAGTGCTCTTGACTTGAGAGAGTACTTAAGTAGAGGCCCAATGTCCATCTGTCCATAAGCCTATAAGTGTATACATATAGATCTCTTTTCCCCTCATCATATATACATATATACATGTCTATATTTAGACCTCTATAAATGCTCTTTGCCTTCTAGTTCTTTCCTGTATTTCCTTTTACTTACCTCTTGTCCCACTATCATGTTCATCCTTCATGGGTTTCAGTAATTCCTCTTGGTTACACTGCCCTTGATCAAGCCCTATCAGGCCTCCTCCACACTCCTCACCACCAATTTTGGATCACTTGTTGTTCCCTTGTCCCTGGGTTGTTAACACCCACATCCTTTCCCCTGCATCCCCCTCTTTCATTTTCCCTGGAACTATTGGTCCTGCTGTTTTCTCCTACAGATTGTTTATCCTGCCTATCTTATCTAGACAGACCTGCAGAGATAGTAATAGGTTTAAAAAACAATACAGAGCAAAGCAAGAAAAGAAAAGAAACTAAGGACAAAAAAAATAAAAGCCTGTAAATAGTTCAACAAGCAGCCTGTTCTTTTTGATCGCCACATATGCAATTGAAGGCTAGATAAAGAAAAGGAATTGGTAATTTGAATTGTGGAATTGGGCAAAGAATGTTGAAAGTATGATGAATTGTCAAAAGGCAACTCTACCTTGCAAGTACAGCAAAATTCTACTTAGAAGCAAGGATGGCCTGACTTCATCTCACATATTTTGTACATGATATCAGGAGAAATCAGTTCCTGGGAAAAGACTTCATGATTGGTGAAATAATGTGTCATCAGAAGAGAGGAAGGTGCCCAAGAAAAGGGATTAACACAGTGATTACAATTATGGGCTCAGACATACCGATTGTGAGGATGGTGCAGGATGAGACAGCATTTCATTATGTTGTACATAGGCTCACTATAAGTCAGAACCAACTCAATGACACAATGAATGTCATAATAACAACACCAACCTTTCAGCTGACCTTGCAATTAGCAGTCCAATTCTTGTCCCACTGGACCATCAGACTCATTTCTGGTTCAGAATAGACTTTAAAAAGAGCAAAGAAAATATCTGGACAAACCTAGGGATCTGTCTTTGCCTACCAGCAATCACCCACATGCCTCCAACAGGTCCTTAGCTAAAATTCATTATCTGCCAACATAAGGAGGGAAAACATTACATCAAATTCATTACCATTTTATTAGCATTGCTTTCTTTCAATAGTGAGAAGATAGATAACTCTTTGTGTGATTAAGTGAGATGCATATTTAATCATGTTGCTCTTCTTGTGCCCCTTTTGAGGACTCTGAATAACTTACATTATTATTACCAATTTCATTTCATTTTTATTCCTATACATGTTGTTAACTAATTTAGCCAAATTTATTTTTTAGACTGAGGGAACAAAAATATGTTCTTTTTGATCACTAAACTGAAAGTAAATTGACTTAATCTATATCCAGAGATATTCCAGATTAGTATCTGTATTAGTAATTATGCTTTACTTAGGTCCTGTCAGGTTTTCAATGTTTTACTTTTTCACATAAAGGAAGCTGTGTGGGGGCTTATGTGGTCATTTGATGCTTTAGATTCTCTGTCTTACACACTGTAAACATAAACCTACAGGTGTACATAAAATTTGTATCAAAATTAAGCACAGTCACTAAAAGACGGGTCACTATCTGAACTTTCTTCTGCATGTGTTTTGCCTTCCCCATCCAGCACTGGAGCATCTGGTCGCTCAATGAGGTCTGGGTCTAGTCCTTCAGAGAGCATCTTGTTTCTTATTGTCATCACTGGAACACCCATTTGAACCATTTTGAGATATCTGGCATATCTTGGATCCTTGGTACAGTTAAGATATTTTCTGCTGCTATTTCACTTTCCTGGGGTCCAGAGTCTAGTACACTGTTCTGCTGTCATTGCTCTCTAGTGGCTTCTGATTAAAGTCCATTTGTAACACTTTTGACACTTAAGGGAAATACTTCAATGTTGACATCATCTAGTCCTGGAATAGACGATAACTTTGCATCTAAAATATTAAGAGTTGTTTCAATTTGTTGGATATGAAGAGAAAGGTTTGACAGGTTCTCCTCACAAACCATCAAAAAGTGGTTGAGGAACTTTCTGCGTACTGTTTGCACCACAACTTGGTTTAGAAAGGCCACTGTTCTTTTCAGTTGAATAGTTGGCACCTTGGTCAGGTCTATCCCTGAGACCATGAGAGAAAGCCCATCCTCATCCATCTCCTGCTCGGGTGGAGATCCTATACATTTAAGTTGATTTCTTCTTTTCTTTTAAAACCATTTTACTGGGGGCTCTTATAGCTCTTATGACAATTCTTATATACATCCATTGTGCCAAGCACTTGTACATATGATACCATCATCATTTGCAAAATATTTTCATTCTACTTTACCACCCTCCCCCAGCCTCCCTCTGTCATGAACCCTTGATAATTTATAATTTTCTTCATGCATTACACCAACTGTTGTCTCTCCCTTGACCCACTTTTCTGTCAATCACCCCTCTGGGAGGAGGATATATGCTGATCATTGTGATTGGTTTCTCCTGTCTCCCCCCACTTTACCCTTACCATCCTGGTATTGCTCTTGAAGGGATCTGTCCTGAATTCCCTATGTTGCTAGCTTATATCTGTACCAGTCTAAATGCTCTGGTCTAGCCAGATTTGTAAAGTAAAATTGAGGTCGTGATAATAGGAGGAAGGAGACATTAAAGAATAGAGGAATGTTGGATGTGGCATCAGTGCTATACTGCATCCTGACTGGTTTGTTTCTTCCTTCAGACCATTCTGTGAGGGGTGTCCAATTGTCCACAGATGGACTTTGGATCTCTACTCTGTCCTGCACATCATTCACATGGATATAATTTCTTGTTCTGGGTTTTTGATACCTGATTCTATCAAGACCTCCTGATCACACAGGCTGATATGCTTTTCCCATGTGGGCTTTATTGCTTTTCACCCTGGATGACCGCCTGTTTACCTTCAAGCCTTTAAACCTCCACACGCTATATCTTTTGATATCCAGGTGCCATCAGCTTTCTTCACCACATTTACTTATGCACCTACTTTGTCTTCAGGGATCATGTGGTGATGGTGAGAATCACAGAATGCCAGGTCACCAAAACAAAGTATTCTTGCCTTGAGAGAGTATTTGAGTAGAGGCTACCTTAATTGCTGCCTGCCACCTTAATACTTAACACATAAATATATATACATAAGTCTATTTCCTTATTGTTATATAAAAATATATTTACATAAGTAAATGTCTGTTTAGAGCTCTATAATTGTTCTGTCTCTTAGCCCTTTCCTCTATTTTCTTTTACTTTCCTCTTGTCCCACGACCATGTTCAACCTTCAGTCAGCTTTGTTATTCCTCTAAGCCACATCACATTTGATCAAGCTGCAATAAGCATTCTCCATCCTCCTTGCCATTGATTTTAGATGACTTGTTTTTACCTTGTCCTTGGGTTTGTTGGTACCCCCTTTCTTTCCCCTGTCTCCCCATCTCCCTTGTCTCCCCAGAACCATCGGTCCCATTTTTCCTCCAGATTGTTGATCCTGCCTATCTTATCTAGATAGACTTGCAAGAAAAAAAATAAGCCCCCAAACAAAGCAGTAACAAAGAAAATCCTGTAAATAATTCTAGGTCTGCTTGTTGACTTTTATGAGTGTTTTCCAGTCAAGTTTAATGGGGTGCCATACACAGGCCCCAATGTCTATTTTTGGTATTCCTCAAATACTTCATTTCTTTGATCACCTTGATGCTCTGTTGCACACCCTTAGTGTTCTGCTTCAGTGTGGTGGGGTCAGATCGGGCACAATTCCCGCACTGTATCTTTAGTGTTGTCCTCTGTAGCACTATATGTCAAGGGACGCCGTGTTTCATGGTAGGACTAGCCCAAGGTGCTCTCTGTGCATTGACTGCTCTGAGCAGGAATATTTAAGATATCACCCAATCACCTTCCATAATGACTGTACATTCCATAGAGTGGAAGAGAGTTCCTATCTCACCACAACTCCTTCCACAAACGTTACTTTCTCATTTTTTTCTATTGGGCTATCTTTGAGGGTATTCAATGGTATCTCATAATTGCTTTAATTTGCATTTCTCTTATGGATAATGATGGGGAACATTTTCTCCTATGCTCATTGGCTATTCGGATTGCTGCCCTTGTGAAACTTCTGTCAGATCTTTTGCCCATCTCCTCAGTGTGCAATTAGGGTTTTTTTTTTTTTCCTTTTAGAAGCTAGCTAGTAGATTTTAGTAAGAAAGGCTTTGTCTGATATGTCATTGCTAACGATGTTTTCCCAGGTTGTGGACTTTCCTATTATTCTCTTGACAAATTCTTTCAATGTATACAGGTGTTTTATCTTCAGTAAATCCCACTTGCCAATCTGGGCCTCCTCTGTGTTTGTGTCCTGTGGTAGTTAATCTCATGTCAACTGGTGCAGGGGTGGAGTCTAGCATGTCAATCAGATTGCAGCTTGATGACCTAATTTGGGAGATGCAAGTTGAGATAAATATCTCACTGGACACCAGATACATTCTTTCTCCTGCGAGACATTTCTCTTGAAAACATATTGAGCTTTGTTGATGTAACCAAAGCTCTGGCGCAACTTAGCAACTTACGCCAACGCTGAGATACTTCCACTGCCACTGGATACATTAGATTTTCCAAACACTTGCCTGTTTTGGGCATCACTGCATGGCTGCATGAGTCTGAAGAAGAACTTAGACTAGTATCATCATATAGGATAATATCAGACTTACGGACTTGTCTGGATTGGGCTGGCATATTTTCTTAATGAACTTTATAAATAAAGTTTGCCCTTTGATATAAAGTTCTCTTTTATAGTGCTCATATGTGAGCATCTATAAATTTCTCTAGTCAACCCAGGCTAACATATGCCCTTCTTTATTTCCAATAGACTATGTATTCCCTGCACCAAAGTTCTCAGGTCTATCCCAATCCCCTTTTGGATGACCCTAATAGTGTGGAGTTTTACCTTAAGGTCTGTGATCCACCTTGAGTTTATTCTTGTGCAGGGAGTGAGATAAGGGTCTTGCTTCATTTTTCAGCAAGTAGCTATCTATTTTTTCAGCACAACTTGCTGAAGATGTCATCTGCTTCCCATGTGATATTTTGAGGGCCCTTATCAAAGATCAGTTGTCAATATGCTGATTTTATTTCTGGGTTTTCAGCTATTTTCAATTAGCCTGAGTATCAGTCATTATACCAACACCACACTGCTTTGACCACAGTGGTTGTTTTTCAGGTGATAAAGTCAGATAAAAGAGGCCCTCCACGCTGTCCTTCTTCTTGAGTTTGTGTGTATGTGTGTGTGCATGTGCGCGTGCGCACTAATTCTGGGATTCTTCCTCCTCCATAAGAAGTTGGTAGTCAGCTTTGCCAATTCTTTGAGGAAAGATCATGGTATTTGCATTGGGATAGCATTAAACTTATATGTCTTGGGTAGAACTACTTCTTTACTATATTCAGTTTTCCAATGTCCAATGGATATTTTTCCATTCGTTGAGGTAACTTAATTTCTTGCAACAGTGTTCTGTAGTTTCCCTTGTAATTTTGTTTTGTTTTTTCAGTCAGGTATATTCCCAGATATTTCAGTTTGTGCTTGGCCATTGTGCAGGGTACTACATTTTGGATCCCCACTTCCATGGTCTTATCTGATGTGTATAGCAGTGCAATAGGCTTCTGTTTGTTGATCTTGTATCCTACCACTCTGTCATATGCACTATTGCTTCCAGTACTCTTGTGGAGCTTTTGGGATTTTCCATATATAAAATCATATCATCTGTGAAAAACCATAGCTTGACCTACTCTTTCCCTAGCCAAATATCATTTATGTCTTTCTTAGCTAAAACCTCCAGTATGACGTTAAATGAGTGGCAACAATGCGCATCCTTGTCTGGCTCCCTTTTTACAGTGGGATTAATTTTGTTTTTTCTCCACTGACTACCATGCTGTTGGATTTTCATATATAGTTGTGTTATATTGAGGATTCTCCCTTCCATTCCTATCTTCTTAAGTGTTTTAAACCAGAATGGGTGTTGGATGTTGTCAAATGCTATTTCTTTATCTATCAATATCATCATATGGTTCTTATAATTTTTTTTCATGTCAATGTGACAAATAATACTATTGACCTTTCATATGTTGAACCATCCCTGCATCCCTGATAGGAATCCTACTTGGTCATACTTTTGTATTCTATTGATCAGTATTTTGTAAAGGATTTTTGCATCGATGTTAATTAGGGATATTGGTCTGTGTTCTTGATTATTATGTACTCCTAACATAATAGGAAGAATTTAGTAGTTTGCTTTTTCTATGACCTGAAAGAGTTTGTGTAGGATTGGTGTCAGTTCTTTTCTGAATGCTAGATAGAATTCTCCTATGAAGCCATCTGCTCCACGGAATTTTTTTCTTCATAACCTCCTGAGAACCTTGTCTATTTCTTCTATTGCCACGGGTCTGATGAGATTATTCATGTCCATCTGGAATAGTCTAGGGAAGGATTGCTTTTTCAAGTATTTTTCCATGTCTCCCAAGTTGATGAATTCATTGAAGTACAGACCTTCGTGGTACTGTATAATTATCCTTTTGATTTCATTAGAGTCTGATATAAATGTTCCGTTTCATCCCTCATCATTGCTATTGAAATTTGTTCCTTCCTTTCTTTGGTTAGGTTTGCCAGCAGTCAATCAAATCTATTAAATCTTTCAAAGGACCAACTTTTGACAGCATTATTTCCATAGTTTTCTTGCTTTCCCTCTCATGTGTCTCAGTCCTGAGTATTATAATTTATCTTCTTTTGCCATTAGATTGTCCTGTTGACTCTGCTCAAATTGCTGTAAGTTTTGTGCCAGCATATCAATCATCAGTCTTTCTTTTTTATGTGTGCATGTATTGCTATCAAAATTCTTCTGATAACTTCCTTTGCTGTCACAAAGGTTTTGATACGTTTTATTCTCATTCTCCTGGGATTCTAGAAGTTTCCTAGTTTCATCTCTGACCTGGGCCAGTACTCACTCCTTTTGTAACAGAGTTATTCATCCTCCAATTGTTTGCCTTTGTTTTCTTAATCATCCTTTTGTTCATCTCCAACCTTATGGCATACTGGTTATAGAGGGAAGTCTGCATCATATCTATGTGCTTGGATTTACAGATTCAATTGTGTAAATGACCCAGCAAGTGGTCTGTCTTCAAGCATGTGTCACGTGGGTTTGAGAAGAATGTGAATTTTTATGCATTTGGTTGAAGAGTTCTGAAAATATGTATCAGGTCTAGTCATTTAGTTTAGATCTATAGCTTCCTTTTAAAGCTTCTTCCTCAGAAAGAAATGTATTAAAGTCACCTATTATAATTGTTGATCCTGTGATTTATTTTTTCATCTTTGGCAACATTTGACCAATTTCCTGGGTATCTCATTGGGCACTTATTTATTATGCTGATACTTGGTCACTGTTCCATTAAGCATTATATAGTGCCTCTCCTTATCTATTGTTATGGTTTGCATCTTGAGACCAA
Organism: Nesogale talazaci; assembly: GCA_004026705.1. Taxonomy (NCBI): domain Eukaryota; kingdom Metazoa; phylum Chordata; class Mammalia; order Afrosoricida; family Tenrecidae; genus Nesogale; species Nesogale talazaci. The sequence continues at coordinate 6,948 of PVJH01017402.1, read as the reverse complement.
AGATTAGGATTGCAATGCCTGCTTTTTCAAATTGCCATTAGCTTTGATTCTGAACCTATTTTTGTCTATAATCTTTGAGATGTGTCTCCTGAAGGCAGCAGAACGACAGCTTGTGTTTTCTAAGCCAGTCTGCTAGCCTGTGTCTTTTAATGCCTGAGTTCGTTTTACTGATATTCAGGGTTATTACATCCATCTGTGGACTCTGTGATTCATCTGATGCCTTTTATATTGGGTGTTTTTCCACCGCCCTTTCCCTTTTTTTTTTGGCATCACTACCCTCTGGTGGGCATGGGAGCTACCCAGCGTAGCTCCTGAGAGCCACCACTGGATTCGAACCGCCAAACCCATGGGCCGCAGTCCCATACTCAACCACTTATGCCACCGGGGTTCAGTTCCTCTACCTCCCTTTCTTATCAGTGTGTTGTGCATGTGTGTTTGTGTGGTTAATTCTAGCATTGGGAGACAATGCTATCTTTTGGGTTTTCTCTTTCTAGACATCTGCAGTTGTTGTATGAGCCAATCTCTTTTGGTGCCGACTGTTGTTCTTCTGTCCATACTTGGTCAGTAAGGGTTTCTTTTAACGTGTGCTTTGAGTTTGTCCAGGAAGACTCTTACTTCTCCATTTTTCAACAGATAATTTGACTGGATTGTGTATTCTTCGGTTTGTGTTATTTTCCTTCAAATTTTGGAATGTTACTCTACTCTCTCCTTCATAGTGCCCATTGATATATTTGGGTGACTTTATAAGTGACTGCCCTTTTTTTGCCTCTTGATGCTATTTTGGTTGTCTTCTTTTCCTTAAAGTCGGATAGTATAAGTGTTACGTGCATTGGCAACTTCTTCCTGGGATTCACTATAGCTGGTGTCCTCTCTGCTTCCGGAATGGTCACCTGGTTCTCATTAATTAACCTGGGGGAGTTTTCTTCCAGGAATTCCCTTACTATTTTTGCAGATGACTTCTTGGTTGTAACTTGTTCTCATAATCCAATTATTTGAGTGTTATGCCTCCTTATAACACCAGCCATTATTCTTAGGTTTTCTTGAGTTGTGTTTGATGAACTTACTTGACTGTTTTTCATTATTGAAGTCTGCCTAGTTGGCTTTGAGGTCACTGGTATGGCTGTTTCTTTTAGTCTATTAAATTGCTATTTGCTTTGTTATCTCATTCCTTATCTCTTGTATTTCCCTTTGGTGCTCATCCCTGAAACCTTGTATTTTGTCTTAATGTGTGGCCTCTATTGTTTCATTTGTCTGTATTGCTTCCTTCATATTGTTTGACTCCCAGCAACATCATTTTTTTCTGTGGGAAATCAGCATCTGCTTCTTCCATTTTCATTAAGTTCAGGCCTTCTTCCGGCATTGCCTTTTTTTCTTTCCTGAGGCTATTGGATCTGGTTTCTGTTTGCATGTTGTTTTAGAGGAGCCCAACAACATTTTTCAGAGTCAAAGACCACTGGGCTTTCTTTGGGAAACCTGTAAAAATGCTTCTTCAAACTGCCTGCAGTTCACTGCACAGGGGGGTTGGGTTAATGATTTATTGTCCTGTAGTTTCACTCTTTCCCTAGTCAACCAGTATTCTCTTATTTGGAGTACAAGTGGACTGACCCTCTCAGTGTAAGCTGGTAGGATGTTTGAGGGCCTGCAAGGATGGCACTGTGGATGATCTCACAAGAAGCTGTGGTGGTGGGCCCATGGCAACTTGGAATGCCTCAAATTGTTTGGGGGTGCCAGCTGCAATGGAAATGTCGCAGAGCGTGGGTGGGTGTGCCCACTTTGGTGTAGAGCACCGTGAATGGCAGATGGAATCGCCCAGCCAGCAAGATGACTGCAGAAGTCAGGGGGTTTCCTGAAGCAGGGTGGAGCTCTCGGAAGGGCTGGTGGGACTGCCTGAGGCATTGCAAAGTACTGCCGAAGGTCAGAGGAAGTTCCCTCAGCCATGTTCAGGGTCACGAAGGGCAGGCAGGGCATCCATCAGTCATGTGGAGCACAGAGGAAGATGGGAAGAGGTTTCCCCAGCCAAGTGGAGCACCACAAAGGGCAGGTGGGAGTTTCCCCCAGCTGCATAAAGGGCCTTGTAGGGTAGGCAGGAACTCCACCAGCCACTAAGAGGGAGGTAGGAGTTCTTCCAGTCACATGGAGGGTGGTGGAAGACTGGCAGGAGCTCCCCTAGTAGTTTGGAGTGTGGCAGGTGATCAGGATCTCCCAGATGATTGGGGTGCCTGGAAGACTAATGGGTGTTTCTCCAGCTATTTGGGGTAATGGAAGTTCCTCAGTTGCTTGCGGAGTGTCGGGGGTGTTGGGCAGGAGTTCCCCCAGCTGGGTGGAAAGTGGAGTTGCCCTAAGTGGAGGGGAGCATTTTGTAGGCTGGCAGCTGCCTCTGAGAGAGGGTGGCGGGAACCCAGATAAAGCTTAGCCAGCCGTAACTGTGGTGGGAGGGAATAGAGGAAAAAATGTTAACCCTGCCAAAGGTGGCAGCAGCTGTGGCTCTGTTGCAATGAAGCCCTTGAGCAGGCCAAAGTGGGCTATCACTGCCTGCAATTCTGGCAGGGCTAAAGCTAAGGCCATCAGGCCTCCACAGTGGTAGGTCAAAAGTCCACAGCTCTTCAAAACCTAATGGATCTGAGTCTACTTGTTTTTATGGTGCTCCTCTGGGACCTGGAAAACTCAGTGGTTCTCCTGTGTGGATCTTCACAAAGTCCTTCTGGTGTGTGCTACTTGGTCACCATCTTGCCCAAACTCCCAACATGATTTCAAATTAAATCATTAGTTGAAATAAGTAGTCAGACCGAATCTATCACAATAAACATATTTTTCTTACTTTAGATATTTCAATAAAAAGACTAAAAAGTTAGCATCATTAATGAAACTCTGACAACTCAACACCTTATTGTTTGGGACTCCTTATCCCGACAGATTATATATTATTGCCATATTAAATAGGGAGCTAGAAACCCAAATCCTCCTGCTGAATCCTATCTTTGACAATTTCATCTAAACCAGTTTTCTAAAAATATCTGAATGACTTCCCTTTATAAAACCATTTTCTAGTCTTGAGTTATAAAGATGTTACAGTCAGTCATGGCTGTGCATTGCCAGCTGGCAGGAAGTCAGTTAATCTTCAGATTGTTTCTTCTTTTTCTCTGGGCAAACCATCAATGTTGACATGTTGCCACAATATGAGTTTGTAGCAATTCAGAGCTTACTAAGTGCTTTTCCACACTTTACCCTGTCTTAATAACTTCAATAATGGTCAAAGGAAATTCTATTAAAATTTTTTTCATTAGATGTTCAATAATCCGTCTAGGATGACAACTGACAATTGTCAATGAAAAGATTCAAACTTTCCTTCTCAAAGTTTCCAAGGACTTGTTTAAAAACAATTTAGGTATCTTCTATTCCTCTCTTCCTGATTGCTTTTTCTAAAATGTTATCAGAGAAACATTATCTTTCCAAGTATTTGGAATTTTCACTTGACATTAGCAATCATAAATAGCCTTTTAAAGAATGAAGATACTCAAAATTTCATTGCATCTAAGAGTACATCAATCATTAATTTGTTTCAGAAAACCTCATATCTTCCTGTAACTTTTCCATATCCTTAACCTTATTTTACTTGTCAAGGCATTTAAAAACAATGTGTCTGAAAGTCATTATGTAAGATGAATGATAATGTATTGTTGTTAGTATGTGTCATTTAGTTGGTTCCAATTAATAACAACCAAATAGATACAATGAAATATATGCAATCGCACTGTGTACATTAGGTATATATATGTTGTGCCAATAATGGTGGGACTCTCAATACCTATTACAATACGTACTATGTTACTATAAAGATATAGGTATTGCAATGGAAAAATGAACTCTAAAAACTAGACTTTTAGAAATCTTGGTAAGACAACTTAAAGAATATTATTTTAGATTATGTTTTGGAAAGTAAAGAATTTGAGGTAGGGGCTGAACCCCGGTGGCGTAAGTGGTTGAGTGCGGGACTGCAGCCCACGGGCTTGGCGGTTCAAATTCAGCGGCAGCTCCCATGACCACCAGAGGGCAGTGATGCCCCCCTCCCCCCCATCCAAAAAAAAAGAATTGGAGATAGGTTTTTTTCCTTGCCTCCTCATTAATCCAGCATAACTGATTCCTAAATCTTTAGGATATTTAAGGTGTAATTAAACTATATTTACTAAAAAAGATGAAGATATCTTATAAGAAACTAAAATGAATAGTATTTCCAAAAACAAAAATAGCTAATTTAATCAAATTTATTCTAGGGTTTTAAAATGAACTATTGAAAGAGCATGGTTTTTTCTAGCCATATATTCATATAATACTCTTTATTTGACTTCTCTTTAGGTTAGACTACCTTGAGACAAAGAAAATGAAAAAATTAACAAAATTCCTCATGGAATAAGTGTATATATTTGTGTATATTTCAAATCCTCTGTCAAGTTTAAAGGATAAAGACTGCATTACAAATTTATACTCTGTCACAAAGCATAGCATAATTTCAATAGTGCATGTGGGATGTAAAAAGGGGAAAATGTGTAGATCCCTAGAGATTTGCTTAGTAAATATTCTAGGCAGCTTTGTAGAGACACAAGGAATTCAAGGGGCAAAAGATCCTCCCTCTTTGATAGCGTGTGAGTTAGGTGTCATTAAGTAGACCCTGTGTATGTATGAAACAGAATGTTGCCTGGTTCTGTTCCACACTCACAAAGGTAAAAATATTTGAAGCCATTGTTACAGCCACTGTGTCAATCCATCTCCTTGGGAGATCTGTTTTTCGCTGATGCTCAATTTTAGCAAACATAATGTCCTTATCCAAGGATTAGCCCCTTCTAATAACATGTCCAAATGCACATAAGTCACACCATCCTCTGATCTAAGGAGCAGTACGCTTTATTCCTCATTCAATAAGTCCATAGTATATTCATTATTCTTGGCCAAGACTTTAATGATTCAATTTTTCACTATCCAATTTTCACACAAAAATGAGGCAAATGGAAATATCATGAATTGGGCTGGGCACACCTGACTTAAATCGTTAAATTGAAAAGTTGGCTGTGGGATATTCTCATTTGTATTCTTTCCCCCGTCTCTCCTGACGCACAAACAAAAAGCCAAACTCACTGCCGCCAAGTCATCTCAATCTTTATCAGTCATGGAGGGCACACTATAACTGACCCAGAGTTTCTGAGACTGTGTTTACGGAAGCGCACCATCTTATCTGTCTTCTGTGAAGCAGCTGATGGATTTGAACCTTGCAGTTACAGCCAAGGGACTCTCACTCTGTTCTTGTCCACCTCCCTTGCGCCTTTTCCTTCTGCTTTTCCTCACAAATCTTCTGCTCTTCTTATTTGCAATCGTTGAGAAAACGGATGAGTGTTCTTCTCAACTAAATGCGTTGCTTTCAATTAGATTCCTAAATGTTGCAGTATAATAGAATGAAGTGAATCAAAGTGTTGAGTTGTAACTCTGCTGCTATTTTTGTGATTATGGGCAAAGAATGTTAAAATAAAGTCAAATGAATGACCCTAAAAGAGTTCATATCCTAGATTTACACTTATAGATAACTTACTGTAGAAAATGATAATTTACACAAAACAGGCATTTATGATTTTTCTACATTTTAAAACAAGTGAAAAATTAAAGTAGAAGGTTGCCTGCTAAATTTCCCCTCTCAACTGCTTATCTATTTAAGTCAGGATATTAAGGGAACACATTGCGTTTAGTTCTCTTTTAATGCAAAGGTTACACCTTTTCCTTGCCACTCCTTAAATCAAATTTATCTTATGGAATTGCCCACATTTTCAGTACTGTTGATGATACCCCTAGTGTACTTTATTTTACCATGTTGCTTGTGCTCTACAATTTTCACTACTGAACAGCTCTAAGAGCTTGATGAAAGTTAACTGTTTGTGGTGTGACACTTCCCATTGCATCCAATCAGAAGACACATCATTGCGTTAAGATTATCTATTGGGTACGCATGCTGCTGCTTTGCTGTATCCATAGTTAATCATCAGCTTCTCACCAGAATCATGAATCAGTGAGGATCATTGCCTATTCATCATCTCGTTAGAAATTGTAAAGCAGCTATAGTCTAACGGGTCTTCTAATTAGTTGGAGTAACCCTATAACTCTTTGGGTTTCACAGGGGTTGCCTAATTCTTAACAGTAGCAAAATTAGTTATGAAGTGGCAACGAAAATAATTTTATGGTGGCGGGGAGGTGTTGGAGTGTGCCGCAACATGAGGGACTATATTAAAGGGTTGCGACATTAGGAAGGTTGAGAACTACTGTTTTAAGAAAATCTTTCTCCAGTAGAGTAGTTGGTTTTCAACTACTTACCTTTCAAATTACTCCGATGCTCCTTGTTCATTATATTAGTCTCTAATTTACATGTCAAAGTCTCAACAATGACCTTTAAAAGAATTTTTTTAAAGCTACAGAAAAACAAGTTATACTCCACATCTTGAGTCCCTGCGTGTCTGAGTAGAACTGAACTTGAAAATATGTTTCAATAAGAGTGGTCTCAAGGTAACACCAGATCTTCATTCCTATGGAGCCTTCAGGTGATATAAAACTCCAGCTTTCGGTGAGAAGTCGGGTGTATCAACATAGTTCTGCAAAATTCTAAAAATATACATACAAAAAATAAAACCAACACAAAATCAAACAATTATCTATAGCCTCATTTTCCACTCAATAGACATTGGAATATGAGTTCAGAGATAATCTGAAAAGTGTCATTCTTAAAGTATTCTTTATTAAGATCATTAAAAGTTGTAGAAACAACTTTATATTATAAAGGCACAGGGAGACAGTTTTGATAAAATATTCAAATTAAACAGTAACATACAGTACAAAAGACAATTTTAATGCACATACAAACCCCAAATGTTTGATTCAAAAATATTTAATGCATCTATTAATGGGTAATGATTA